>JAUELD010078205.1:0-46519 GCA_031471615.1 Aglantha digitale | reverse complement strand
CCTAAAACTCTGCCTAAGTCATTCCCAGTTCCCAACGGATGAATTCCAATTTGTGGGGGGATCTAAATATATACATAAAGAGTAAAAAGAATATTGTCGTTTTAACCACAGGGGAATACCTTAACATTCTGAACTTCTAAGAAAAAGTTTTTCATAAAAATGATAATTGTGTGTGTAGAATCACCAGAATAGTTTCTTTGTTTACATTTAAAATAATTATCAAACTTAATAGAATTGAGCAAGTACAATATACCGTGAGTTGCTTATCTAAACATTAAACATTAAGACATTCAAAAGTTATTAAACCTACAAAAACTCACTTTAATGTCAATTTTATCAATGGCATTTAACACCCATCCGACTGTTCCATCTCCTCCACAAATGAGTATTTTCGTTTGTACATTCGGTAGTAAACAGCAAAATTCTAAAGCAATCTCAGGTGGAATTTCAGTCAAATCGATAACCTTGAAAAGAAAAGAAAAACTGTATATTAAATGCCACATAAAAAATTTCAATGAAATAATAATTTACACAACCCAAATATACAAATATTAACTAACTTCATACCTGTGCAGGATTAAAAAGTTTTCGAAATGTTCGCAACAGTTTCAATCCATCATTGCTTCCACTTTTTGGATTTGCCAACACAAGAACAGGTGTCCAGTTTTTTATTTCAGGTTTTTTTACAGTTTTTATGGCAAAATGCTTACGCCCTAAAAGCAAGTTACCAAAAAAAAATTAAGCTTGAAGTTTTGAGAGTACTGAAATTTATAACAAATATTCTTTTAAAATGCCAGTGATGAACCATGAAGTCATATGGAAAATAAGCACCTTTGTTTTTAATCTTAAGTTTCTGGCATTTTCAGTTTGTAATAAGAAATCAATAGCCTATAGCTCTTACCTCTCCAGCCAATCATTTTTAAAGATACTGAATATGGTGGTAGTACTAAGCGTTGGTATGTACCAAAGTTACATTGGTTATTCATTTTACCATAACATTCGCCCTCGTGTACAGTTTTATGGCACCATAAGCATCGAAAGTCACAAAGTCTTGGTTCGACTCCACATGGCAACATGCAAACAGAACATTTACTACATAAGGGTAAGTTTCCATTCACCCAATGGTGATGCATTGATGCACGCTCAGATGAAAGGGACATCACTTTACATGCAAATCGCTCATTCCCAGAAGTCTCACATTCATCATGCACACACAGCCAACAAGTATCACAAAATATTCCACGTACAACTGTAAGTTCGCATACATTACAAAAAACTGGGTGAATTAAAAAATCTGAATGTACCCAATGATGTCCTTTAAGTGGGTCTCTAACACGAAATTCAGCATGCTTGATCTGTTTACGCTTTGATAATTTTGTTATAATAAAACATATTAGAACAAAAAATAGAGAAAAACAAATAACTTGTGTAGGCTGATCGAGCCATATTAAAAAGGACATAAAGTGGCTGTGTTGTATCGTCTGTTGTATGTTTATTGAAACTTGTGTTGCCACTTCCGTTATCTGAGTTGTATTTAAGACTTGGAGTTGTACTGTTGAAATGTTAGTTGGGTGCAAGACATTTCTGAAGGCATATTTTTAACTAAGTTAAATATTAAAAACAAACATTGACTACACCTAAAAAACAAATAAAGAACAATTTGGCAAAACGCACATTGTTTTTCTAGTGAATTTGAAAACAAAACAAAAAATTGAGTTTTAGAAACAAAAAAGCAGACACGCAGACCACATAAATTTACGCAAATAAATGTTCAAAAATATTTATATGATATGGTAATTTTTCAAACATCGTGTAGAATGACTTTGGATTAACATAAAAATTATTTTTAGCTTCCAAGATATTTTTTCATGGTCATTTTAAACATCAATATTTAATAAAAATAAAGGCAGACATCTTGTTATGACTTTTGAAACTTTGATATTGTTGCGGTAAAACTATGCGGTTGCGGTAAAACGGCATTGCGGTATAACTATAAGCATAAAAACATTGAAAGCTATAGTTTCATAGTTTTATTGAACTGTTCAAACTTGCTGAAAATCTTGAAATGCTTGTTTAAAAAAAAAATACATTAAGGTTATTTTGTAATGTTAAAACATATTGTTTTAATTGAAATCTCAACATAGATCTCAAGCCATTTTATAAAACTTCACAAACTTGATAATAATAACAATCATCAAAAAAAAAATTAATGTTAAAAATTGACTGCAACCAATTTAAATATCTTGAGAAAGAAAAGAACTTTTTTCTTGAAATAAAAAGGGTTTATCTAAATTTTTGTTGCTCTTTAATTTGAAACAAACATGTTTTCACACGCTGGAATCCTTTTAACAAGAGCTGAAAGGGAAACAAAATAAGCTACTTTTACTTTCTTTCACATATTAACTAACATTTATTGCAATAATATTTAAAACATACAAGTGTACAAGTGTGGAATTAAAAATTAAAAACATAAAAACTGTTAATCTAACCTACACTAGATATGATTCATACAGTTCTTTGATATGAGGCTCTTCATCGTAAAACAAATCATAGTACATTTAAAAAAACAAGCTCGTAAATCAAAGTCTATTGTTTATCAGAAGTCTATTGTTAGAATTCCTCTCATGCTTTATAGTTAGGAATTTATCATAAATATTGTTTCGTTGATCTATCAGAACTTAATCAGTAGATCTGAGTTATTGATTTTGAGAAATTAAGTAAAACAATATCATTTAGACATTTTGAGAGACAAAGGATAATCCAAAACTTCTAAATCTTAACTGACTTCCCAGCAGATTTTATATGATTTATTTATAATTATATATACATACTTATATATTATTGTCTTACAAGATTTATAAAACAACATAACAACAATATATGTAAATATATACACAACAAAATTATAAAAACAAACTAAAAGCCAATTTTTTAAAAAAGCACCATATAAATAAACTTCAAAAAAAACATAGCTACAAATAAATACTTAAACAGGGATAACTCCGAGCATTTATAGCTGTGACCGTTTTCTTTAACAAGTTTGAGTTGATCTTTTCACAGCCAATCATTAGCACATCGAGAATTGGGAGTATTGAAGCAGAAGTAAAGAGGGCACTCATGTGTCCAGGACAAAGCGTTATTATTAATCATTTTCATAACAATAAATGACAAATCAAGACAAATTTTAAATACATGTTTTCAGCGATCAAGCAATGATGTTAACCTAAACAGCAATGTATAGGTTTTAAACCTATATAATCAGTGACTTTTATTTCAATGCGTTTATATTCTAGCATAACTAAATTGAAAACAAGGTAAAAGTATTAAAAACATATTTTGTTAAAAAAACATATTTTAAGAGTGAGTTTGAATTTAAGATTCACTATTTTGTATAGTTTACATATAAAAATGCTTGGAATAATCCCTGTCTTAAATAAATCTTTTACAGTTGACAGTGAAACAACATTTACTGTTTGGTATCAGATATTGAAATTGTTTCCAAATTAATTAATCATTAATTTTTTTCAAATTTTAAAAACTTAAAAACCTTGAAAGTACTGAAATGGTTTATAGCTACAGTAGTGTGTAGCACTAGGCAATACCATAAAAAAAGTTTACAACATATCTACATGGCTTATTTCCATAGATTTATAAACAAACAAGAGTCTCCAAATGAAACACTGAATAAATGATTATCATAAAAATAATAAAAAAAAATATGCTTCATAATAAAAACTTTTTTTAAAAACATTGTTAAAAAAAGAATAAACCTTTCCAAAATAAGCTCAGGAAGAACTAATTTAAATGAAGAAGTTTCCAATCTTGTTTTAAATATTGTTCTCTGTCAATTTGCTAAATTTAATTCTCAAAAAAATGCTAAAAAAAAAAAAAAAATTTTTCTTTGAACTCACAAAATTTCTGAAAAACAAAAAAACAATTTTAAATTCCTTAAAAAAGGATTTTTGGACTAATTGTGAAAGTAAAAACCTAATTGAGTGACAGACCAAAATCATTTTTTTATAAACAATTAAATTTAACTGAAAATATCTAATTCAAAACATCCATACTTATATAATGTATTGCATATCTCCTTCTTTGGGTTTGTAAACATAATCATTTTGCATCGGGAAATCATCCTGGTCATCCATGATTGGTCGTTCATCAATCGCATCATCCATTTGAACTTCTGCAAGCTCTTCACTTTGATTATTAGGGAAGTATGAGATGGGCATTTCATTTAGACCACGCTCAACAACCACTGTGACTTGCTTAAAGTAGGATAAAATCACATAACCGAAAAACACATTCATAAACGAAGAACATAAATAAATAACTAATTCAACATACAGAGCTACCGCCAAAGATATTCCAAATGAAATAAAAGACAGAAAACCCATCACAAAACTCCAAATAGACGCCACAAATAAAACAACCCGAACATCATATTTCCGCATAATCGCAACAAACAAAACAAAAAAGAATAAAAATAAATCAATGACACCAATGATTATGGCAGCAAATGCTGAATCATCATAAAGTGCTCCATGCCCACTATGTTTGGTAGCAAGTTTGATGGTATTGTTTGTATGGTTTGTGACTTCATTGGTCTTATTAATGGCAGCAGATATCGAAGAGTGATGAAGATTGATTTCTTGGTATATTCGGTAACCATAATCAATAATCTCGTACAAGCCAAACAACTGTAAAAACATGGATATAAAAATATAAATGATTTACAAGTAAACAACAAATTTATATAATTGTCAATAAAAATGTGAAACAACATCATTTTAAGTTAAGCAGATTTGGAGATTAAAGGTTGTCTCTATAAAAGTTTTGTGTTAGGAGATTTGCAATTTCAACTGTAATGACAACAACTTCACACCTCAAAGAAGAAAGAAAAGAGAGGCACATTGTTAATGTGTGGTGTTCACATCTAGATATATAATAGAATATATAAGTTGTAGTTGGTGGCTTATTGGTGTACACCTGCACCTTTTATCAAGGAGTATTTCATCATAAAGAAGATGAGTCTATTTTACAGAAAGGTCCACCTCATCAAAGGTGGCTTACAGTGACCGCCTTAAACATCGTTTCACTCAACACAAACTCAATTTTCATACTTTTACTTACAATGTCTACAATGGCAATGATGATGACACCAGTTCGCAGTTGACAAAGTCCAAAACAAGATCGAAGAAAATTCATTTTTACTTGTTTATAGACTGAAAAAGAATAAACATGAAACAAAAACTTTAGACAGAAAGATAAATGAGAATAAAAAATACAAACAGTTATTTATCTTTTCAACAAGGTGTTAAAAGTAAAACGTAAATAACTAATGAAGTTAAAGGCTAAAAGCTAAATAAAAATTTCCGTGTGACTTTTGTTTTGTTTCATGATGGCTAAACAGACTGTACTATTGTTTTTTTTTATCTAAACTACTGCTTCAATAGATTTTAATGGGAGGCGTTTTATTATTTTTAATAAAAGAGTAACATATTAACATTAAAAACAAAGCTTTAACTAAGAATAGAGAAACAAAAGATATGAATCAAATCATTGTGTTTAGCATTATTTCCACTTTAAGCTTTTATATATAACTTGGATTAATGTACAAGTAAACAAGTAAACAAAAATATTATAAGCTCCTAACCCTAAAGTAATTTTTCTTGTAAATACTGTATTGGCTTCATATGTGTAATTTTATAATATCTCGAAAAATAATTATTTCAAGATCACTATAGAATTATTCTATAGAATAATAAATACTTTTTGTTTCTAAGATCCATTACTAGGCAATAGTTAAAAGATCATAAATTTCTGAAGTGATAGAAATTATTCATGAAGCAAATGAAAAATGTGTTATAATATTGTTTTTAAAGAGATTAGTTTGTTTTTAAAATCCTGAAATGTCCTACTAATTTATTTAAGGTTGACAGAAATAAAAAGTTTTATCAAAATTTAGAGCTCTTTTCACAAAAAGTATTTTCGTTGCTAAATCAGAATTGTAAAATTTAAAGAATTAAATTTAAACAATGAAAAATTATCAAATTTTTATAAAGTTCTATACCTTAATGCTTAGAATAAGGGATTAGATTAAAATGTTATAATCAAAAAGAAAAATTATAATAATTAGATAGAAAGAGATCTACACAAAATACTAATATGTGGCAATAAGTGGGTAATCCTATATAATAACACGCTACCCCAGTGGATTTTTTCCGCTGAGTCTTTTCCCTATTTAAATCTCCTAGAAAACATATAGGAAATCTGAAATCAAAGGAAGACATTGTTGCACACCTAAATGGGTTATACATGGATGGATAAAAATGAATATTGTAAAACAACCAAGACAGTAAGGATTATTGATTTTATATTCCTACCTAAAGATTTTAATTAAACTCACCTTCTCAACATATAGTTATATTATTAATTAACAACAAAGCTGTATATACCCATTAAGAAGACTCATTAAGACTGTGTTGATTCCACTTTATTAAAGTTATTTTTAGATCTGACCATAAAATTTTCCTATCATAGAAATTTTAGAATAAATAGTCAGAAAATTATACTGATACAAACCAAACAACAAAATATCTATCTGTCATATATATATTGAAAACCTGCTCTTTAATACCCTCACTTAAGTATTCTCTTAATGAAAAACTACACAGAAACAAAAGGTTGCCTAAAATGAACTTTATAAAGTCTCACTTTAAAATATTTATTGACTCAATTTTAAGGACACAAACTGAAGATTTCTTTGTGTGCTGCTATGACTGAGTTTTACTAAAATTTTAAGATTAAGGGTTTAATTGTATTTTTTATTATTAAGGATTTAGTTGCTTATATCGTCTTATACAGGAAGCAACACTGTTAAATGACTAGAATCCTGATGGACACCCATGATTCTAGCATATTTAAAGCTTTCATTTAGAATACTGATTACTTACCCCAGAATTTATTGGCATATATTTTCAGTTCACCTCCCAATTCAAAAATTAAGATTTATGAAACAAAAAATGAAAACATAATTGAAAACCAAAACTTATTTAAAGGTGAATTCTCTAATACAAATTGGAATGAAATTATAAAAATTGACCTTATTGATTGTAATTAAAGTGCAATAGCGCCGAAAATCATGTATCGCTAGTCTCGGGAGAAGTTTTTTGAATTTAGAACTTGGTATTTTTTATGTATTTTTGTACTTTTTCTTGTTAGCAAACTATACCTCCACATGTTTGATCCCAAGTATTAGTTTATTTAAGTAAAATAAATATTTATATAATATATATATAAAATATATATAGCTAATTTCGGAATTGAATTTTTTGTTTGATTTTTAATCAAGCCATGATCGTGTCTTCCATCGTCTTTTTCCCTTGACATAAGACGACTTTTCTTTTAGGAAGTTGTTTTAGCTATGCTATGCTTCTGTGAATTTGTTACATATATCTACACAAGGTCGTTGATACGGTTAACAACATAAATTCTGTGATTATAAAAACTAGTCCTGGCCCTTACCCTTACAGCACTTTAACAGTTTTAGACAGCCGCCATATTATGTCATAGCAAATTTCCGTAAAGGTTTTCGCAACTTTCCCGATTTTCACTCACTTAAATTCTTATGTTGTTTTATGATGAATGGTTGTGTCTGCTAAAATAATTTTAAAAAGGACTTGTTTCAATAAAACTGTAACTGATCGTCGAATCATGGTCTAATTCAACGGATTTAATTCCTGTAAATAAACTTAGAAATAGACTCAAGCATGCTGTTTCTATTGATTTATAAGTCAAGAGTTAGAAATAGAGCAACGGTCTAGTTTTCTGTCTATTCTATATTCAGGAGCGGAAAAGTGAAAATGTAAAAAAAATGTGAAAAATTCACATAAGGATATTTTGTTACTAGTCAAAATACTAGGATATTTTGTTACTTCATAATTAAGGTAAGGGTTGGGTTAGGATCAGAGTATTTTAAGTGATTATTTTATGTTTGTTTATTTATTTTTAAGGTTGAAATTTTTATGTGATTCTCCAATATGAGATTATCGGAAAGAGTTCTATGTACAAAATGAACATTGTGGTAAATTTAGGTCCTGAAAATTCACATAAGGATATTTTGTTACTAGTCAAAATACTAGGATATTTTGTTACTTCATAATTAAGGTAAGGGTTGGGTTAGGATCAGAGTATTTTAAGTGATTATTTTATGTTTGTTTATTTATTTTTAAGGTTGAAATTTTTATGTGATTCTCCAATATGAGATTATCGGAAAGAGTTCTATGTACAAAATGAACATTATTGGAAATTTAGGTCCTGAAAATAGCAATAGACAAAACACTTAGGGTAACTTCTCAAAAATCTTTAATCCATCTTAAATTTATTGGAATTATTTAGGACATTTTTAGAAAGTTCTATCAAAAAATTATGTTTAATTACTGAGATATTAATATTAAAAATGTCTTAAGAAAGAAACTTTGCTGCTAGTAAACTTTAACTTTTAGAGATCTGGCAACTTTGAAAAATCAGGATTTTTACGATATTAAAATTGTCTTTTTATGGAAATTTATTACGAAAATCTAATCTGCTATACCTCTTTCAACTTAGTATAAGCGTGAGAATAAATTGGAGACAAGGGTTTGACATATCAAGAATCCCCATTCTCAGCATTTGGGGTATATTTATTATACAACTCGTTAAGTAAAGGGCTGTATTTCTGCAAAACTACAAAATTTAAGAAATACGTGATTATTTAAAGTGATCATACCTTTTTTAAAATAAATACTATTAACGTGTTTTTTCTGTAAATGACTGGGTATATCAACCTAGTCAAAAGCATTGGGACTGCTTATCTTACCGCGATTAGATGTCAGTAACGAGCTGTGTTCACTTGCAGACCCTTAAGAAAGAAGAAGAACCTAGCAAACTTAGTTGTTTTATCTCCCAGAAAAGTTATTGATTGTTTAGTATTTCAGTACTGCAGTGTTTACTCTTTGACGCTATATTTTTCTTACAGTGTGTGTCATATTTAAAGTTTATGTTGCATCTTTTACATACTTACGCAAATGCATAGACAAGCTAAACCAACATGTTATTCTCCTTATGGTTTACTTATCGCATTCAACTTAGTACTGGTACGCTCAAGTACTACACAATGCCTATACGTATACGCCTCGGAAATGTAGAAAATAATAAATGTTTCATGGAGACGAACTTTCCACATTAAACAACATATACACATTATTTTTAGTGTTGAATGGTAATGATATGGAAGTTTTCTTATTCTTCCTTCCTTACTCTATGTATAGATAGTTAAAATACCAACCTTTCTTTGATAATAACCTTACAATGTAAGATTATAATTCCTACTTTTTATCAATTTTAGCACCTGTTTTATCAATTTTAGCACCTGTAAGATTATAATTCCTACTTTTTATCAATTTATTCTCATCACAGGTAGTTTTCTATAAGTGGTTTTTTACAGGTGGTTTGGTCATTAAAAGTTCTAAACACTAAAACTGTTTCAAATTCTCTCTAAACATACGGAGTGGTTTAAGTTTATTTTGGTTCACTGATTATGCATTTAGTCATAACTATTTTAATTATTGATTATAACCTCCTGTTGTTTTAAAATAATAATAAATAAAAAAATTTAAAAATTGAAAATATATAAAAATAACAAAAATAAAAATAATAAACAATATTCAATAATTCTACTATGAAAACATTTTTTGAGAATATTGTTATATTCATTCTTGACGCCTTAATTGCAGCCAGATGGTCGTCTATGCTAGGGCAATGGAGACGTTTTGACTAATTGCTTTAGCTTTTAAAAGAGGCATTTTGATAACTTACTCTGGTATGACTGAACTTATAAATTTCACCAATTCTGATTCTTCAAATAAGATGGAATGACACCAACAATGATACCATGAATTATTTCATATCATATAATCATAAATGACCAAATTCATTTTTATCAGTATTGGTACTCCATGCTTTCTCTGGCAAATAGCCGACAGTTATTATAGATATATAAGAGAGTAAGTGGTGTAAAAACCAGGTCTAAGAGTGTTACCTAAGTGTACTGTAAAAGGTAGTAGCTACTGATTAATGAATGATCATTTTAAATAAATCAATGGAAAGGTGCCAGCAATTTAAATGATCAGTTTGAGGTTCTAAAAATTGTAAAAAAATCACTAAGTTGGGTTAGTAATCACTGACTTAGATGGATCATATTCCAATTAATAGTCTCGTAATTTCTAAGTTAAGCAAATTGGGCAAACCTTATCGCACAAAACAAAGTGCTTATTTTAAACTTCAATCAAATACTTTAATAATTTAATTTAAAGACTTAGGTATAGTCCGCTCATCTTAAAAACAACAGGTGCTTATTAAAAGGTGCTATCATTTTGAATTCTATCTTGAATTCATGTACACTGTTCCCTTTTTATTGTCGTAAAAATTCTGGTAAGTTTACATATTCTCAAATTGACATTGCGACCATGGCAAACCATATGGCATTATAACAACATATGACTACGAGAATGTATTGCCAGATACAATCTTGTTTATTGGGACAGTTGAAATATAAGTAGCTTAGTAAAATAGTTCAAAAATTAAATATCAAGCGACGCTTTAACTGTAACTTTAGGCTTCACATATGTGACTATAAACAATAGTTTAAGCTATATAGATCAGTGGTTATCTTCTTTAGAGATATAGATGAATATAATTTTATATTGATAAATTTAACACATCGAGACATCTCTCTACATAACACATCGAGACATCTCCCTACATAACACATCGAGACATCTCCCTACATAAGACATCAAGTGAATAAGAATTTATATATGCACTATTTTCTTGTTAAGATGAAAATACCGTTGTCGGGATGGATTCTCTGCTTAAAATCCCTACATGATCATAGAGGGTTTGAACACCATGAACCGATAGCTCAGGTGGTAGAGCGATAGTACTAGAATTGCATAGTCGCATCAACATGATTATTGCATGGGTGTGGGTATAAATCCCGTCTGGCTCGAAATTTAATTTAGAATACAGGTCCTTGTAGCGTGTCTGCGAGTGTTAGCTTTCCTTCCACATTAATGTAGGTGTATCCTTAAGTGTTAAACCATTGGAAAAAGTTTTGTCATGTTTGTCATTTTTTGGTATCTCTTATTGTTATTGTGCTTGCTAAAAACAATTAAAAAAATTCAGGGGGCAATTATTCATTCAGGGGGCTATTATTCACTCAGGGGGCAAGAATAATTTTATAGTCGAGTTGTGTAAATTCTGTAGAATTACAAGTTTAAAAAATAATCGTGTCTTCATACATTTAAATTATTATTCAAACCGAATACAACCCTACATGTACTTCCATTGTGTATGCGTACAATGACTATGAAGAATAACACTTAAAACTGTTGTAAAGAAAGTATACGGATAATACGTATTAAACGGACAGTGTATACGGATATATCCGGCTCAACCTTCCAACGATTGCTGTGCTGATTTAAAAATGATCTTTAAGTTGACGAAGACATTCATACTTAAAAATACACAAAACAGCACTGTTATTGCCAGTATTAAAAACCGTTTAAATATAGTAACTTTGTCTCTAAAAACCCGAATGTAAATAATTCCCGGAAATATTATTCCAAGAACTACAAACAGTATTGTCCCATTAAATGATAACAGCGGAAGTAGTAACGGGACAAGTTCAACAAAAACTAGTATAACAACTATGATCGATGTTCGTAATATGATTCTCTTTAAAGATAAACCTGAAAATAAATACAGGTTAGTGTTTCTTTTGACTCATATACAGAAACTCACTTCTATGGACTCATTTCTCACTTCTATGGACTCGTTTCTTTAGGCTCGTATACAGAAACTCACTTCTATGGACTCATATACACTCCTATACACTCATATTCACTTGTATACACTTCTATACACTCATATACACTACTATACGCTTCTATGCACTCTATATTTCATATGCACTTATATGCACTTCTATAAACTCATATACACTAATATGCACTTCTTTACACTCATATACACTACTATACACTTCTATACACTTCTATACACTTCTATACACTCATATACACTAATATATACACTTCTATGCACTCATATACACTTCTATATACACATATAAACTCATATACACTCGTATACACTTATATACACTTCTATACACTACTATATACACATATACACTTCTATGCACCCATATACATTTCGATACACTTCTATACACTCATATACACTTCTATATACTTCTATACACTTTTATACACTCATATACACTTATATACACTTCTATACACTACTATACACTTCTATATACTTCTATGCACCCATATATACTTCTATACACTTCTATGCACTCATATACAATTCTATACACTTCTATGCACTCATATAAAACTCATATACACTTCTATACACTACTATACACTCATATACACTTCTATGCACCCAGATATACTTCTATACACTTCTATGCACTCATATACACTTCTATACACTTCTATACACGTTTATACACTCATATACACTCATATACACTTCTATACATTCCTATACACTTCCGATTTGAAAATGATATTTAAGTTGACGAAGACTTTCATGCTTAAAAATACACAAGCTGCTCTTACCATCTGGACAGATGAAAATGGTTTCTAAATACTGAAAGCTTGGGTTGAGTTGGATGATTGTCGACGACATAATGTGAACAATAAAGCAAGTTAACGCCATCAATGCTAACACGTGGAACGTGGTTTTGTACCAGCCTCCTTCTAACGCGTGCTGCACGCGCATCAACTCGCCGATGATATTGTCCGAGAGTTTGTGCTTGTGGTGAAAGTACAAGTAGCCGCCTATCATTACGGGTAACATTACCATGGAAAACAAAGTATAGCCTTTGAGAATTACTTTTTTGTATTCGTGAATGTTCTTCATATCCTCTTGTAAGTTAGGTAGTATATCGAATCCATCGACAGTAGTTAGTAATATGCCTATCCCTGTGACAACCTCATTGAAGTGCGAAGAAGGGGAGTTAACGGGGTGGTACGTTCTTTTAACGCCACTTGTTAAAAAGTACATCAGCAAAACTAAACAGTTCCCTAATACGGCCGTTGACAACGATAAAAAACCGACAATTTTATTATCTTTTAATCGGTCGTTCCAAGTGAAAGGTATTAATAGTACAGCGTTTAGGACCATCCATATGCGAAGATTACGTTGCGCGCTCATCGAAGGGAACAATAATATATTATAGCTATTCACTAAAAGGTTTGCAGGCAATACTATTAAAGCAGCCGTACCTAAAAAGTCACTGAATAAGATTGAGACTATCACTATGTATTTGGCAACTTTGTTAATGGAAAAATTCACTAACTGCGGGTACGGATCCCTTAAATGTCTACCGTTCAATGACTCTTTTATTGACGGGCGTAACTCGGCGTAAGATTTTGATAAGAAGTAAGCATAAAATGCTGATACGCCATTAATAAACACATATATACACATCCCATTATAAAAACCTGTGGACTGTAAAGCATGACTCAACGACAACGAACTCGCTCCCAACATTTCGCCACATAACAAAACTGCCGCCCAATTTGTGGATAATAAGCTGCCATTCTTTAAAAACTTATTCAGGTAATTCCGTTTGCTAGGAGGTGTCAAAGACTCGGCTGCTCTCGATAAAAGTTCTAAAAAACGAACTAGAGATTTAATTCACCAATTCAAGGTTTCACCAACTTTGCCAACTTTCAATTTCACTTGCTGTTTTTAATAACTTAACAAAAAAATTATTTTAGTCTAATAAGGTCTGCTGAGATATAGTCAGTCTAATTAGACTTAATTAGCTATGCCTAATTAAAGATCTTATTAGACTAAGATTTTGATACGTCTTTAGATCTAACCGTATTAAACCAACTTTATAAAAATAAAAATACCTATATAGAAAATTTGTATAAATAGAAATGAATGCTTTTCACAACAGCCTTATCTCGACATCTTTTTATTTTTTTTGTGTTAAAAAAAAGTTTTTTTACTTAGTAATTATGCAATGATGATACACTTTTACCTATGGAAAGATTTATTTAAAGTATTATTTAAGAGTAATAAAATCATATCATAGTTTGTGTAAAATAAAACGTTAAAAAACATTTTTTGTACGAAAAACAACAACAATGCCCCTTAACAGTAACATTTTTTTTATATGGACAGGGTGGTTGTACTTGCAGAAGATTGTTGTTATCATGACGTACCATTCCTATCTATCATATTTAAGCTTTTATCCCATTTGTGCTATGGTCATTTTAACATTTTTATTGAAACACCACGCAAGAGTTTTCCCGTTATATTCCCGCAGTTTTCCCGTTATATTCCCGCAGTTTTCCCGTTATTATATGATTTATAAAACAAGAAATAAAATAAAAGATGGCCGAAGTCTCAATGACGTGCTGAGAAACTTTACTGAGACAACACAGCCACAACTTCCACAGCCTGTCACAGAACATAAGAAACATCAAATGCTGATGTTCCTTCAGTGAATCATTATTCTGAGGTCGAGGTTGCTAGAATGTTAATGAGCTGGCCCGACATAAAAGTGAACCTGGAGAAATATTTATATTCCGCTTATCAGACAACTTGAGACCGCTGGTGGGTTCGAATGATTCAGCTGATATTTATTTTTTAAGTCAATAGAGTTGTTGAGATGTTGATATTGTTGGTAGTGGTTACAAAGATATTAATAGTGAAGTGCGTTATTAATATGCTATAATTGGGACGCAATGAAGCATATTAAAAATGTTAAAGTTAAATCTGTTTTTGTAATAAAGATTAAAGGAGCGAGTGATAACAAAATATTTTCGGAATAAATGCTTACTGTTCTGATGTTCTAAAGGAAAAGGTTTCATCTTTAAGAAAATGGGTTAACTGTTTATAAAATGTATGATTATGTGAAACATTAGGAGTGATTTTAAATAAATACAAAATGACTAATATTTCTAAAATGGCAAAAGATATTTTTTTATCTTCAAAATTCAGCATATATTTTTTAAAAATTTTTTTTCGTGGGACCAGTCCTTTAAAGGTTGTGACCACTATAAAATTAGATTTAACAATTCTTTTATTTCACATCAAAATCTTGCTTTGTTAAGGACTTATGAAGTTTTGTCTAAATTAAAACCCCCCGTTTTTCTCTATTCTGTGACATCACAATCAGTTTTTGCTTCATATGATACAAAGTGTAGACGGGGGAGCTTGTGTAATTTACCGCATGCTAAGCTTTATATTTTAACAGCTAAATAAATCATTTGCTATGAGCTCTTTATCATCAAGTTTATAATTTGGATATTTTTAACGTTAATTTTAAGATTTTAGTGAAAACATCCAAAGAAAAACTTTAAGTGCTTAGATTTAAAGAAATAATATCATTGAGAAACACTCTTACGAACTTTCACCGAACTATCTTCTTCATCCATTATTACCCAGTCATTTATGTCTACATAACCATGTCATTATTATACTATTCAATATATATTTAAAATCATTTATAGCTACAATCTTTTTAATCAAAAACACATGAGCTCTCCTCCTTGGTTAATATCGTTCTCTTTTAATTGGTTTTTGTAATTTAATAAATGAATTGCTAAATAAGTGCCAGTCAAGCATAAATGTTCTTGTTTTTAAATATTTCGACCACGTTCAGCTGCAACAACTACATTGGACATTGCAGAGTGGTCTCAAAATATTTATATTCAAAACATAACGTAGGCCCTTGTAAAAAGACTTGAGTGGACTAGTGGTGTTGAATCTTGTATTCAAGTGGTTAGTGATCTAGCAATCAGATTTTAAATTAAATTTTAAGTTTCAACATCGTATATGTGCGCTATTGATAGCTCGTATTCTAGAACTAGAACTTTTGGGTCTATTATTAATCTAGTCAGTTTACAACTATTGTCTGTAATAATTTCAACTACTATAGCTGATCCATAATAATAAAAAAACAGAAAGATGTTTCTTGACGAGCCCTCTCCGTTTCTGTTGAGGTGTTCAAAGTAAATATACTGAAAGTAAATAAAAGAGCTCTTTAAATTTAAATGTTATTTATAACAAGAAAATTTGAGTCTGGTCGTCATGGTGGTTAACCGAAGGCTCGCTGGTAACTTGTATCTTGCAAAAACAATTTGGGCCAAAGACTTATTCCAAACATTTTAACGGAATTTTTGGCTGAAGACATAATAAGTCTATTAGTATCATACGAAACTTTAAAAAAACGCAAACTGAATAAATAGTCATTCTTTTAGGGGGGAAAAGGTTGTGCTGCTTCACAAACAGTACTAAATTATCATTTTACAGATACCATGCCATAAACATGACATTTGCACCTAGTACTTTAGTATATAAAACTGTGTAGCCATGGATAGTGGTCGAAAACATATAAGAAAACACTTACATCGATATATTAATTGAGTAGCTAATCTATAGTTCTGATGCATTAATCTGGTTTTCATATAGATTTTACAATTGACCGTTTTAAAAAGAACTAATCTTGATTGAAAAGATGGTAAAAGGGTTGCAAAATCGCACAAAAAGTAATAAATATAACTTCTGTACATAATAAAATTAATAATAGTATTTTTTGTATTTATAAACATATATTTTCTCCCCTTCAGAGGTATGAGTAAAAGGTTTTTACACTTACAAGTTGTATACTTCTTTGGTTCCGAGATACCGCCACAGAATTCTTTATTAAAGTTACAAAACTATTAGCTACACAATAACTTTTGTTGGCCCAAATTTCCCTTGAGTAATTTTCCTTAAATTGCCCCAA
Organism: Aglantha digitale; assembly: GCA_031471615.1. Lineage (NCBI taxonomy): Eukaryota > Metazoa > Cnidaria > Hydrozoa > Trachymedusae > Rhopalonematidae > Aglantha > Aglantha digitale. The sequence goes on along the minus strand of JAUELD010078205.1, from coordinate 29,652 downwards.
TTTATTTGTAAATAAAAGAACAATGAACTTTTCAGGGTAGAACATGTCTTTTTAAATTGGTCAAAATAAATCATTCTAAGATAGCTATTGTAGAAATATACTATCACTTTATAAATTATACATGTTCCTATAAGTTGTTTGGTTTCATTATTGTAGTCTAAAAAATGAAAAACCTTTCCTGTCAATTTTATACATTACATTTCAATTACAATTACATTTCAACTTTAATGTAAATTTTTTTTTATTTGATATGGTCTTCGTTTTTATGAAATGAATCTACCAAAGAGTAAATTTATATAAACTTCAACCCAGTTTCAATCATTTTGGTTTAACATAAAGCGAAAAACCGAGAATATTATTCTTCAGTTTTTCTTTTACTTTACGTGCCAAATTTCAAAATTTGTTTACATTACAGTACTCATAATCTTATGCTTGATATATACTAAAATAAACGAGTAGTGGATAAAATAAATTTGTAAGAAAAAAAGTATCAATAAAAACAATTATTTTATCAGGCATAAAATGGTGCTGTAAATTATACTTATTTTTATTATAATATATTTTTTCCCTAAAGACCGATTTATTCTAATCTATATCAACTCGGATTAAACTAATTTCCAATAAGATAATTTATTTCCAAACAAAACTTAATTAATAACTACAGAGTTTTCATTTTATCTGATTAAATTATTCATCCTAGCCATTGGAAACAAAATTCCAGTCGTAGCGTTGGTAACGCAGTAAATAAGCTCATGATGATTATAGGGGGATTTTATCAACCAGGGATCTAACTGAATTAACGCATACAATAAGAATACAAAATACAATTTTTTCTATACAAAAAGAAAAAGTTTGTGTTCATTAAAATGTTCTAGATATACATGATTTGTAAACTAAAAGTTTGTTCAAGATTCAGTCATTGCTTTCGTGTACAATCGTTTAAAAGTGATAATTAAATACTTAAAATATAAGCTCAGGATAGATAAGTTTATATTCATGAAACAAATAATTTACAAAATATATATGACAATTAAAAATGTTTATACGGGCAACTAATTTTATGATGAACAAAATAACCAGAAGCTTTATCGTGATGTTTTACGAAGGATCAAATCAAATAAAACGTCTGTTACCCCCCAATCTTGGTACGGGAGAGTATAACATATATCTTCCAACAGTTCAAAACTTTAGAGATTAAATAAGAAAAATGAGCAAAAAAACACACTTAAGTAATCAAAAATATAATTATTGTTGCTACATATAATCATAGACATAACTTTGATATAATTAAGCATATCAAACAGGTTTCGAGTTTGTTTTTAAAGTTTAGTTACTCTCAAAATATATAATGAACCTTTAGTTTATTCACTAACGTATGCATGGTTATATAGCATAAATAATACAAACTATAATGAAATGGAAGTTTTGGTATTACACTAGACAAAGCCATTCAGAAATATAAAAATAAATGATAAATGTTGAAGGCAGTTTTGTCGTTTTGTCAGTTTTTTCAAGTTTTATTTGAAATCGATCATGTCTAAACGTCGGCTAAAAAACTATCAATCAAGAAAAACATCCCTAAAGTAAATATTGGAACCAGTGTTATGTTTTGAAAACGAAAAAGTAAAACATTGATTTGACCAAGATAGAGTAATCGAATAGACATTTAATAAATTAAAAATGTTACATTCGTTATAAACAGTTAAGAAGTGCATAAGTTTTATTTGAAAATTTTCATTTTTTATTTTCTAATTTTAACTTTAGTGAAATATATCTGACTGATGACAAAAAAATAATACGTAAAAATAGGCCAGAAAGAAAGCAGACCGGGTCTGTAAAATTACTAGTCGAATTATTCTTACTGTGATTTCGCCGTTAGTAACTTCTGTAACTTTTTGTTTATTGTTTTTATGTTTTTTAAAATATTTTAAAAAGTTAGGATTTTATTTTTTGTTTTTATTTATATTTTTAGTTAAAACACCTCTATATACACACACTTAGTACTTAAATGCAAGCTTTGTTTATTTTTGTGTTAGTGTTATAGCTAGGTACCTTGAGATATTTTAAAACAGATAAATAAAAAAAACACTCTTTCACTTCCAGTCTTCTAGCTTTACTATACTACTACTGTAAGAATATTTTTTTACTGACGTGCTACTAAACTTGAATATAGTAAAGACCATAATCCTCTCATTTTATGATAAATACCTACTCTTTTACTCTACTTTGTCATAAATTAAATAAGGAAAAGACAACCAATTAAAATCATCATTAATTTCAAAAAGTAGCTAGCTAGCTAAACAGTGTCAGTAGTGGTATAAAAGAAAATGAGTTTATTTCTATAACATAATGAGTTATCAAAGTAAAGTTAAACAAGTATAGTGTATAGTATGTATACATAGTGACCTAGTAATAATTGATATTCTGGTATTGGTATTTTAATTGCATTTTAAATCTAAGCTAACGTTAGACCTAAAGGCCATACCAACAATAGTTTAATATTATAATAATATTGAATATTAAAAGAATGTATGTAAAGAAGAATTATCCACTCCTCTAGAAAAACTTATTAACCTCTCTCTAAAAATAGGTATATATATTTTCGACTTGGTATTTTAAAAAGCAAGCATGTTAAGCCAATTTTTTAATCTGGTGACAAAAGTAACAGTAATAACTATAGACTGATATACTGACTCCCAACTAGTACACAGTTGACTTAATATCTATCTAGAAACTAGCATGATTATCCATGGAAACATTCCACTAATCTAAAATACTTCTCAGAAAAAAGTGTTGCATTACTTTTTTACGAGGAAGAATAAAATTTACTAATATCTGCAAAAAATTGTTTGCAACAAATTCAATTTTTTTTGGTATGCCTCAAGGTTCAGTTTTAGACTACTTGTGTTATTTTATGAAGGTTTGTGTAAAGCAATTAAATCATGCATTTTCTTCGCTATTTTATTTTGCTGATGGCAATAAAATGCTTTATATATGTAAAAAACACTTTAAAAAACAACTTATACATAAAAATTTTAATCTTTTGAATGGCTTAGATCAAACAAAATTTCTTTGAATACAAAATATGAATGCTTTCTTGTGTTGTTGAAAGTTGATATTGAATATTAGAGGCAAAGCTAAAAAGGGTGTTTTTGAGAAGAGTAATTACTATGTAAATTTTTTTGTTACAAAACACACATTGTATTGGCGCTATAAAGAAGAACTCTGGAAATTGATGCATATTTTCAAAAAAGTTGTTAATAAAATTGTTTACTCCTTATCCTCTCTCAGATGTTTTGACTCCTTATCCTCTCTCAAACTTCCTCCTCTACTTAGCACAATAGATTATTAAGCACAACAAAGTATGAAATAAAGTATAACTATGGAACTGAGGGTAATATGAATTATCTTGTTGTTCTCTACACTATCCAAATATTTATTGAACAGTCTTGTCTTTGCACATTTATGTTTGTATCGTTTCTATACTGTAATGCTATCATAAAATTTTCAACAACTAAATATTGGTTTATACATCTCTTCTTTTGTTTAGAAGCAATAACTTTTTTAAGACATATGTTGTTACGCTTTATGGACACTTGATACAAGTCTAAATTCACTTAAAAGTTTCAAATTTACCAAAAAAAAATAATGGTTTCGTCACTAGTATTATTTCTCTTTTTGACTTTGTGGAAAATTATCGTTTTCAAATATATAATTACTTGATTTTGATATATTTCTTGAATTTTTTGGATCATTTTTCCCAGAGCCCCAGTGATCATTTTTCTACAAAGTATATTGTAAGCCCTTATAATTATAGTAACCTATCTCCTGCTTTATTCTATTTGATTTTTTTGCTTGATATTTGTCCCTGGTACAGTCACCCTTGTTCAACTTAAATATATTGATATAAATTATTTTTTAGACAAAAAATACTGTACCAATTCAATTCACTACTGTAATTGGTAACTTATTATCAAATGTAATCATTTTTTACAAAGTCAAAATCATCGGAATTGATAATGTAGTGATAAACTATGGCAGTATACTTTGACTATAAAATCAAACCTACAGATGAAGGCATTGTATTCAGTCTTCTATCATGGCATAAAAATTTTGCATTATTAGCAGCTGCATTACACAAAGAAAATGAAGAAAATGATGTTGTGAAATTTTATTTAGATGAGGTATATATTTTAAAAGCTATTTTATGCATTTTATCACTTTGTTTATGTTGTTAACCTGCTCAACCTGGCGATTCTTATTCTGCTCTTTTGCATTAAATTGCTGGATTATAGGTCTCTATGAAAACTTATATTTTGTGCTAGAAATTAGTGAAAAAGGTTAAATGCACTAAAAAGATTTTTTAAATACAATATTTGAGGTAAAAGAACTTAAATCTAGCATAAATCATTTTGTACTGAACTTGTTTTCTGGAAAATCATGCCTAAAAGGTCAAATTTTGCAGGAATATTACAAATTAGGCAATAATAACATTATTGTTGTCATAAATTTACTTGTTTTTTTTTAATATGCAGTTAAAATTAATATTCCATTAATTAAAGATATTAGCTGTATATGCCTGTCGGATCGATGGTTACACTTTCCTTTATTTTGATAATTGACTAACATTTTATTTACGTTAATCTTCGTTACTCGCTTAATTCTTGATTAAAAACAAATAATGTTTTGGTACACTATAATGTCTTCTTAAGATTTTAGATTTTTATTTTTTTTCTCTGGATTTTAGAAAGAGCCAGAGAAAAAAATCCACTAAGGTCACACTACCCTTTTCAGATCTCTTAGCATATTAATATATAGATGATAGTTAAAGATCATATGCTTGTGTGTAACCATCAATCCATCTGAAATATAAATATTTTTATAAAAATTTATAATTTTCTGTAGGTCTAACTTTGCCTGAAATAAATATTTTTTTAAATTATATCAAAATTCATTCATTAACTTTTATTATAATTTGAAGATTTTTAGTGTCTTTTTATAAGTCTTCAAAGATAACACCATTACTGACATTAACACCATCTCTCGAAAATTGCATTTTGAATTGATGATATCATTTTTCTTTTTTGACAGGGTGAAGAAGTTAGCAGTTCTCAGATTACAAAGGCAGCTTGTGTCAAGAATTTATGTTGGCATCCTACACGAAAAGTATTAGCTACAGGTTGGAGTAACGGTTGCATCTCATTATGGAATGAACACGAGAAGGAGTTACACGATTCACCCACCATCCACAAATCCTTGATAACATGTTTACAATGGAATGGGACTGGTTCTAGGCTGATATCTAGCGACGATGTATGATTGATTATTATTTATATTTTCTTTTTAAATGTTGTTGCTAAATGAATGGTTGGACATAAATGTAAGATTGATCATTACAGAACATTTTAGGATACAAGCCTCTTTCAATATGATTGTTTTGCAGTTTATCATAAAACGTGGACCAATATAAAACTTTTTTATAAAAATAAATAAACTATAACAAATCCTTGATATTATTACTATTAGCTTTGTCCTTTTATGACTTAGTTTAAATATTTATGTAAGGCTGGTGTATTGTGCGTTTGGAAAGTTGACCAACGTGGTAGGTTGCAACAAGCTCCTATGTTTAAACATGAAGTTGGATCAGCAATTACTTGCATTGCGTTTAAGTTGATGATTGGAGCTGACGTTGCAGCGTAAGTGAATTATGCAGATTAAAACATTCTATAGAAATTTACCCTGTCTAGGCAAGTAAATACAGAGGCATGCTGGAAATAAACACCTGTCTTTGTCATTGCATTTCTTTACTTTTATTTTAATATTCTTTAAATAAGTTTGTATTTTAGAAATAATAGATAACACATCTTTTAATGTATTGTATATCTTTCATAAAAAGTATAAGTATTTTACAAGATATATATTTTGTTTCCAGACAAAACTGTTGAATTTTTCAACTGAATATCCAATGATGTTTATTCTCCCAGGAAATAACAGTTGAAAATCTGGATATTCATTTTTCTCTTTAGCCATTTGAAATTTCCAATACTAAATTTCTAAATAGTCACTTTAATAACTCTTTTTGTATGTCTATGTTTTAATAGAACATGGGGTAGCTATAGCTATGGGGTCCGCTTTCATAAAGGTTTAAATAAATTGGAGAAGAAACACTCTTTATTTATCTAACAAAAGTTGTTTTTGCAATAGTTCACTCACACACGTAATCGCGTGTGGGTGCGTGTGAGTTTGTTTACATGCACTTTACGCCTGTTAATTTAGTACAGAAATAAAGATGTGTTCTGTGTATTCGTTGCATTTAATTTGAATATTTTTAGTGATATTGCTGCTGCTGCACGAGCTGCAGTGAGTGGCGATGAATCAGCACTTGATCTATTTGAATGGCAAAAGACTGGCCAGCCCAAATTTAGTATGAGTCAAGCTGAAAGTATACAGCTGTATTTTGGTTTAAAAGATGGTAATTTGATGGAATATTTTCTTAAACTAGAGTAATTAACAAATCAATATAGTATTTGCATTTTTAAAATATCTGTATTTTTTAGGTAATGTGCATTTTTTGGATGATCGAGGCAAAAGTATGAAATGTTTTCAAGTCGAAGGAGGTGTTAAATTTTTAGTTTATTATCAAACGAATGATATTGTTATAACTATAACTGAAGCGTTATTGCTGACGCAGCATGTTTTAAAGCAGGAAAATTTATATAGTGAAACACACAAGGTAAGTTATGTTATGAACCTGCAAATAATTTTATGAATTTACATAACAAATATAACAACGAAGGTAAGTTTTGGTGAAACCTTCAAGTCAATTGAAATGCTCATATTGATTTTGAATAGTATTAATTACTGTCAATCTTTAATAAATAATTCACCTCGCTTCTCTTTTCTTTTTTATGGCCATATCACAAAATTGAAAAAGCTAGGTCTCCTTGTTTTGTTCCTCAATGTATTCAGATATTTGATTCAATAAGTTTTAAATTCATCTGTTTAAACAAGCTAGTATATGGAAGGAAAGCTACCACTCGCAGACAGGCTACAGGGACCTACATTCAAAATTAAATTTTAAACCTGGCAGGGTTTGAACCCCCACAACCATGCAATTCTAGTGCTATCTCTCTATCAACTGAGCTACTGGTGCATGGTGTTCAAAACCTCTTTATCATCAGGTAGCGATTTTTACTTTAGGTGAAGTTGAGTGGTAAAGCTGTCAATTTTAGTGTAGCATGGGCAGGAAACGGGTTGCTTGCAACATCTTGTAAAGAAAGAGTAGCAAGGTATTATTTTAAGTCTCAAGGTTTCTTAAATTACTGAACATTTTTGATTTTATATTATTCAAAGGTACACCAAACAAAAAAACATTAACATATCTTTTTGTCTCAGCATAAGTCAACAGTATTTACTGATACAGATTTTTTCTCTGTTTTTTTCCTTTTGGTTGTAATGTTTGTTAGGACTGGACTATTATTTTTATTAAAGCTTCCAAAAATGCAGATGAAAATTTATGTGTTAATTTGTACAAGTACTGCTTTTTATACAACCTTTCACTGTAAAAGTACCAAACTAATGATTAAAATGCTTCCCAAAAGGTTTTCAGAATAACATAATTATATTGCTAACACTTCAGTTTTTAAATATTTGTTTTTTAGAGTTCTTGATATCAACAATGATCAAAATTTTGTTTTGAATTTGGATGGAAATAACATGTTCGCTCACGATGAATGCATAACCAGTATTTCATACAGTCAACAAAAAGGTGAATGTTTTTCTTCATAAAGTATCAATCACCAAAAAGTGTATATGTGCGCGATCCCTTCCAGGAGTATTTATAAGCAGAACAGCCATAAAAAAGCATGATTATTTTAGAATATTTTAGGAGAGTAGTAGAACCAAGTTTTAAGTTTTGACTGCTCTTTTAAAAAAGTAAAATTTTGAAGTACAACTTGTAAGGTGAGCTACAAAAAGCGTGTGAGAGAGTGATCACTTTCATCACAACAAAGGGACAGATGCAGCATATTAGTCTAGTAGTATTATTGATTAGTAGTATTAATTCTGGTTATCAAAATGTAAGTTTTGTTGATTATAATTCTTCTTTCTTTACTTATATAGGTATACTTGCTGGTGGCACAAATAAAGGTCAAGTAGCATTGTGGAAATACAATGCTTTTCATTCTGAAGACCAACCTTGGGAATTACAGCCTCCATCTGAAGTCGATGGAACGGTGCAGGCTGTAGAGGTTAGAATAATATTATTTTTTGAATGTGCAATGTTATATGTTCTCGATGGATGATAGTCTCAGACTTAATTATCTTTTGTTAACAACATCAACCTTTGAATTGTACTTTTAATATACACATTAGAGATAAAACCTCTATTACCAATAAATTCAAATTCTGGAATTAAATTCTCTGCCCTAGAATTTTGTCCTGGATACTGTACTAAAGAGACCCTGAATATAATGTCTGCATTATTTAAGGTAAAGAAAAATTAGGTTAATTTAGTTTCATCCTGCTGGACCACAACAATTTTCAAAATTTTCAATTCTACAAAAATATAATTATAGCAAAGTTGAGTGAATCTTAGAATTTTAATGATGATATATTTTTTTAACTTTAGTGGGGATCCAATAACGGGCTACTTGGAGTGAACTGTTCATCATCAATCATAATACTCAGTCAATCGATTATGAACTCATGTTTTAATGACAAGGTATATTTGAAAGCCAGATCGAAGGTCCTGAAAACTTGCGCAGTCTGTCTTTTGAGCAGACTGTTATTTCTCAATAGTTTTCTATGATCCCACTGTATCCTATATATTTCCCTAACATAGGGCTGATTCTTAAAAATTACTGCATGCAGCTATTATGCATGTTATGTTATGTGTGTTTTACTTTAACGTGGAATCTTATCTACCAACACTGGGGTTGAATCTTATCTACCAACACCAGGACCCCAACCAACTTGGGGTCCTGGCGTAACTTAGTGTTTCGATTAAAACATAGTTTGTGCTCTACCAGACAACCCGAAGGATATTGTATATATGCTACTAGACTATATTAGTCTCACTTTTATTCCCTATGGTTAAATGTCTGGAAGTATGACCCTGAGACTGTGGCTCCTAAATGTGATTATAAGAAAACATGCCACCTATTTATTGAAAGCCCAATTTCCTAACCCTTACAGCACAGCCACTTAGCTGCTTTCTGTTTAGTTTCTTATAAAGAGATACTATAAATTCTCCCTTTTTATCAGAAAACTGCCTATTTAATCTGATGTCTTAAGAGAGGTACACATTCAACAAGCGTTTTCTACTGCTACGCAAATTTAACCATGACTACAATAGGAGCTGACGCCTATTGATATTCATAGGCAGTTGCTAACAGTAAATTAGAAGAAGTTGTGAATCTTTTGTTTCATTGTTTTCTTCAACCACATCAAGTTTGATTCTTAATTTTTTCTTTAGGTGGCTGCCATACAAGTTAATCCCAATCAACTGTCAATCGAAACTTTTCCATCCGGGCAAGTTCACGATCTTAAAACTGATGTTCACGTGAAAGGTGTTGCTTGCACTAAGGTTTGTTTATTACTATGTTAAGCTTTTTTATGAAATCAAGTTTCCGCACTAATAAATCTTGAACAGTTTATAAGTCTAAATGCTATCAAAAACATCAAAAAAAAAATGCATATTTGGTTTTTTGGAGCCCAATCATGTAAGTCAATCATGTATGTACTTCTGTCCTTACATGCATTTGTATACAACGCAGTATACTCTGAAACCCGTCATGAGTTTTTTCTGAGTTTTGCATGAAGGTAGAGGAACAAAGGTCAACACAAAAGTGACACAGTAGGAATTTTTTGTTGTCACATTTACAGTAGTTAGCTCAGCAAGCTGCAAACCATCTTTAATCCTATGTTTTTCATTTGTTTCACACATTTTCAACACATTTGTTTCGCTTTACGCCTAATGCAAGCTAAAATAGTTTACAAGTAAGGAAAATTTCATCAAAAACCTTGCAGACTGCATTTGGTGAATAAAGAAATCTTTGATTTGTAGGACTAAACTCTCTGTCTTTTGAATCATCTTTATTACTGGATTGATCGCTAAGATCTTCTTGTTAGCTTAAAATATTTACTAATTTTGTTTTTTAAGTGATAATTAATGAATAGCTTTGATTGATATATATTGTAGCTTTTAAAGCATGGCTTGTTACTCATTTATGCAGTTACTCTTTCATATAGAATCAGTTTTTTTTCTTAATGTTGTAAATTAAATTTTCGTAAAAAACACTTTAAGCATACATTGTATGTATGAAAGGTTGATTGCATTAAATCCATGTGTCACGTAAATGTGTGTGGCATAATGTTATGGCCACATGGCACAGATGCAGAGTTTCGAAATCCTTTCATTTGATTATGTTTCTTCTTGTTTTCTAGACACACACCGTCATTTGGAATGGTAAAAAAGTTGCTGTTTACGAAGTTTGTGAAAACAAATCAATCGTTCGCTCTGCAGGTATGATACTTTCAAATTACAATATGTTTAAATAAACAACAAATTTACTATCGGTAATCAAGTAAATAAAGTATTCTTGGCAAAAGATTCTTAATAAATGTTGTTGTAAAGTTGAACTTTCTTAGTTTATTTATTCTATAGGCGGTTATAAATCAATCAGATTTAACTGGAAAATCTTTTGAAACGCATATCAATATGCCAGAGATATGAAAGTGAAAGCCTGCGTGACTGAAATAAAATTGTTTATAATAATATGAGGGTTTATCTTTTTTCTCATAGGTACTTTTAATTCGGATTCCCAAAAGATCAGCATATATGAACATAATATTTATATTCTTGAAACTGAAAAGATATCAATACGAACTTTCCAGGTATAGCTTTTTATTCTTAATTTTACATTTGTTGTCAATACTGCTGTCTGTCTGTGTAGGTAGTATAGTAGATAATATTCCATACCAAAAATAAAGCTGTGCCACAGAGCTGATCTATAAAAATATAGCATAACTAGTGTTATACCTAAAGTTTTAAGTAAATATCAAAGTTAGAAAAAGTCAACTTGTGAATATAAAGGGCTTCTAATATTCATCTCATAAGGGGGTAAACTAAGCTGTAGATATGCAATTGTTCATTATCATTGCCTTTCATGTAAAGCACCACTTTAAAGTGTTAGTGTAATATATTAAAGTCTAGTGGAGATGATACGATTGGTATTTCATTTTTACTACATGGATTAGAAGCATGTTTCCGCTAATTTCTGTTATTTCCAATGTTTAAAAAAATTGAATGTTATTGTACAGTGTTCACAGCTAATAAGTATTTGTTAATAATTTAAAAGTTGATAAAAGTTGTATCAGTTAAAAGCTATATATCAAATTTTCCAACCCACGAAATAATTACTGCAGATGTTCTTCTGTATATGGTTTAAAAATAGAATGAACCAATTATGGCCAGTATAAAAGTTTATGGTTACCGGGTTTCACAATTATGGTTCACTGTTATGAAATTTAAAATCTAAAGTTTTAAAATCAGTCAATATAAACTTTGAATAGCTGAATTTTCTGATGGAATGATATTGATCCACAACCCTGGTAACAATTTGGCTTATTTTCCATCTGTAAGGTATATTATGCTAATGTGATGATAATCTAATCTTTATTTTAGGGTACCGTTAAACAAGAATTGAATTTTCTTGACCAGGAAGGAAATCCTGTAGATTTAAACATATTTAAAACCTTCTTGTGTGTTGGCACGAATAAAGGTGTTCTTAAAGTTTATGATCTGTCTCGAAGGTATGATTTTTAACATTTCCTATTATTTGGTGCAATCTTTGGCTTGTCTGCTTACACTTTTTATTTAAGTTCTGTATGAAAGTTATATTGCAACATCCAAATTAAATTACTTATACTTATCAATGCAAAACTTATATCATAAATTATTTGACAGGATTTTAAACAAGAACAAAACTAACGGAAGTATAATATGAGTGTTTTGTTAAGTTTTTTCGATTTTACTAAAAAGTTGAGTAGGTTTTGTACCCTTAAAAAAACATTTTGTAATAGTAAAATGATTTTCTACACAAGAAAAGTCAATCTTTTTGTCTTTAAATTCACCAGATATTTAAATGGTTGGAATTTTTTTTCTATTCTTACACGTTTTTATTTAGAGAGGCAAGACAAATCGGCACTACTAAATATTTAGAAGATATCATGCCTTCCTTTGGAACTTTCCAATGTTTAAAATGTAACTGTAATGGAACCAAGGTGGCATTCACACCAAAAACTGTAAGTTGATGAATATTTTTAATTGAGTTTTAGTTAGTAGGTGTATATATAATCAGAAACGTTTGCTGGTCGAATTGATTGCTTAAAATATGAGCGTTATTTCATGATATACATTTACTTCCCTAAAATCACCTAAACCTAAAATCGTTAATGAAAGCTGGTGAGTCCATCTGTTTGTACACATGCACCCTTTCTTGCTTGTGTTTTAGAGCAGTCATGTGGTGAGTCCATCTTTATATGTGTGGAACATGGAGGGAGACACTGTTCAATATTTTAACTTTGCTGTTGGAAAGAGTAATTACGACTTAGAAGATGATTTGGAGCTTACGCAACAGCAATTGACAGCCTCCATTAAAGGTGGAAAAGTTGTTTTTATTATTGTAATGTGTTTTTTAATTAAATTTTTTCTAGCAATTCATACCACCAATCATTATTTTTTCCTGTCCATCAATATTTTTTACTGTCCATCATTATTATTTACTGCTCATCATTATTTTTTACTGTCCATCATTATTTTTTACTGTCCGTCAATACTTTTTACTGTCCATGATTATTTTTTACTGTACATCAATATTTTTTACTGTCCATCAATATTTTTTACTGTACATCCATAGTTTTTACTGTCCATCAATACTTTTTACTGTACATCAATATTTTTTACTGTCCATGATTATTTTTTACGTCCATCAATACTTTTTACTGTCCATGATTATTTTTTACTGTCCATCAATATTTTTTACTGTCCATCATTATTATTTACTGTCCATCAATACTTTTTACTGTCCATGATTATTTTTTACTGTCCATCAATATTTTTTCCTGTCCATCATTATTATTTACTGCTCATCATTATTTTTTACTGTCCATCATTATTTTTTACTGTCCGTCAATACTTTTTACTGTCCATGATTATTTTTTACTGTACATCGATATTTTTTACTGTCCATCATTATTATTTACTGTCCATCAATACTTTTTACTGTCCATGATTATTTTTTACTGTCCATCAATATTTTTTCCTGTCCATCATTATTATTTACTGCTCATCATTATTTTTTACTGTCCATCATTATTTTTTACTGTCCGTCAATACTTTTTACTGTCCATGATTATTTTTTACTGTACATCAATATTTTTTACTGTCCATCAATATTTTTTACTGTACATCCATAGTTTTTACTGTCCATCAATATTTTTTACTGTCCATGATTATTTTTTACTGCCCATCAATCTTTTTTACTGTCCATCAATATTTTTTACTGTCCATCATTATTTTAACCTTTATTATGTTTATAATGTTTTATAAATGTTATAAAGTTTGTTTCAAAACCCTTGTAGAGTGCTTGCTTATTAAATAATTTTAACTAAATAATCCATATTCAATACAAGGTTAAAAAACCTGTTTATGTTACAACATTATTTGTTTTAAAAACACTATTTTAGTCACTGTGTTAGTTCAAGGCAATTCATTGAATCTCATATTTTAAAATATTATTATCACATTTATAAACCTAGGTGACTGGTTTAAGTGCATCATAAGTGGACGCGACAAATAAAAAAAATAAAAATACTGTTATCATATTTTAGGTTTCAGCCCAAAATCAACGTTTTGGGATTCTACTGATCCTAAATTACTCGTTTGTGAAGCAGTAAGAGTTGTTAATGAGAAATTGCTGAAGAAAAATAGTTTTCGTGGTAATAACAAATCGAACGACGTCTCATATTCAAATGATGAGAGTTTAATGGTTGTTAGTATGTTTAGTACACCTGACCATGGATTAATAGTGCAAGATCACTTTCACCCAGAACAATCTGTTTATTCAGGTATTTTATGTTCGCATTTTAGAAACTTGCAGGTATATTCCAGAAATATGGAACCCTTAAGAATATTTAAATATTAAACTATAAAGTCTTTTTAGTTTTTACGATAAGTAAAATTCTTTTTGTTAATTACTTATAGAAACTGTTTTTTACTGAAAGTCACAGTTTTTTTAGTTGTTTTATAGTTATATTTTTAAACCTGAGCCCAATTTTTATAGCACAGTTGTTACATTGATCATGATTAACCATGTCTTCACAATGTTTTGATTGATTTACTTTTTGATAGAGAGATGGAATAAATTTGTGGAAATAACTTTAGAATAATTTAAGAAATTGTAGAGAAAGGAAAAGTATAAATTTGTGGAAGTTAAATAAATTTAAAAACAAATCATACCACTTAGAAATATTTATTTATGAAAATCAATTTTAACGGAATCTAAATAAGTTGATACTTCTGAGATTTAGATCTTTTTCTTTAGTTGACTTGAATGAACTTGTTTTGGATTTATTAATTTAGCTAGTTTCAGTGTTTTTATTAAAAAAAATAAAGTATTTCTGACAGTATTTTTCGTGAATGTTCAATTAATTTCTTATAGTACATATCTTAAGAAATTTGCAGGGTGTATGTAAAACTAAATTTATTATATGCATTAATTTTTTTTGGCTTTAGTGCTACTTGGAATCGACGTCCCTCATTTCTACTTCGTTAAATCTGTAAGTTTGAGGATGTGTTATTATGTTATTACTTAAAAGTTGTTAAATTAGGGAAAAGAATAGCATTCTTTTTTCCACTCTGATTAAATTTCAATCTCTAATTTCTTGATTGTATCCAACTGTTAAACTGTTTTAAATGGATGAAAAGTTTTGGTGTCAAAATTTGATAAACTCAAAGACAAAGATTTGATTGAGAAACTAATACCGCAATGTTTGCATTCGAGTCTTCCGTCAGTCCGAGGTTGTCTGGTATGCGGTATATGAAGCGCCAATATAATATCAACGCAAGACAAATGGACCAAACCTTGGACCAAGGACTTTATTATATGGCCATTATGACTTTTGGAAGCATTGTGAAAAACGCAAAAAATTTATTCTGATGTGGACGAAATAATGATGGACGCTTGGTAATTTATTCTAAATGAACTGAATACATGTTGTTTGTTTTTTCAGACAAACAAAGAGAATGAAACGTACACTAAAAAGAAACATGTCATACAAAAAACTTTTCGAGATTTCACAGGCTTGGAAGATGCAGACAGTAACATTAAGCAAGCTATGTCCAACTTCAGCTATTTATCTGCTATAGGGAATATGGACGAAGCATTCAAAGCGATTAAAAGCATAAAAAGGTAGCTCTTACTTATATATATATTTATGCTGAGACAACGAGACAACTTGAACAGTAAACCTGTATAAGTGAGACAACTTTATAAGCAGCAGACCTGTAAAAGCTTGGCATCTATAATTAAATAGAAATAGACCTAGGTGGCTAGGTATCTGTTAGAACTTTGTACATTTTGTGTTCTGCTGAAATTGCAATAGAAATACTCTTGCTTATTTCTTTTATACGATCTTTACTTTCTATAGCGGCTCTGTGTGGGAGAACATGGCACGTATGTGTGTGAAAACGAAGCGTCTTGATGTAGGAATGGTATGCTTAGGGAATATGGGAAATGCAGGTGCAGCGAAAGCAGTTCGTGAGTGTCAAAAACAAGAAGTAGATACCAATGCTCATGTTGCTATTCTAGCTATTCAAATAGGGATGTATGTAAGTATGTAAATATATACTGAAACCATCGGTTAAATATTTTACCTTAATCAATTGATAGCCTACTATTGGTGTATGTTATTGTGTTGTTTGATCACGACTGTGATAAGTTAGGCGATCATAAAATTAAATAATGATTGGGCCAGATATGTGTTAAAGTTAAAGTGTTATTGTCTCTTAAAATAGGGCACATTGTCTCTTAAAATCGGTCCAAAAGTTCTTTCTTTCAATTTTTCCATAAAATGTATGATTTTATGTCAAAAGTTTTTATTTATTATTTTTCCATATAATTTTTCCATATAATTAAGGATAATAAATACTGTGAAAGATTGGCTGATCTTTTTGTAGCAAATTTTCTTTGTCCCAGATGGTCTATTTTGGGCTCTAAATTAACACTGATGATTATATGTTAAGATTTGATCATTAGTTTCTGACGAAACGTTTTTACTTTTAAATGTTATATGTTGACAGGACGAAGCTGAGCAGCTGTATAAAGAATGTGGGCGATACGACTTGTTGAATCAATTCTATCAAGCCTCAGACAATTGGAAAAAGGTAGGGTTTCAACTAGCTTATTCCGGCATAACTTTTTTTCATACTCATCATAGAGCTAGTGTTGGAAAGTATTTTAACATGTTAGTCTCTTTGTTAATTGTATACCTGTACGATTTCTCTTGTTTGACCTGAACTCGATTGTTTTAAGTCTATCTAAACGAGTGTATATATCTTTTACAACTTCATATTAATTTACAATTTTTTATTGAATCACATTAGAAATCACATTGTATCAGTCAGAAGGCTACCATTCACATTCATCATCTACGGCATCTGATTTAAGTTAAAATCTTCGAAGTTTCGCTCGTTGCGAATATTATTACGTCAGTGTTAATAATGTTTCCTCTGAGACTTCTCGACTCACGTAAATTTCAATAGGCAAGATTTCAGAAGTGCGAAAGAAACTTTCGTTCTTATCCAGTTTATAGTTACTGACTTCGATGTATTTCGTTTTAGGCTATCGAATGTGCAGAAAATCATGACAGGATACACCTTCGCACCACGTATTATAACTACGGGAGATACTTGGAGTCTTATGGAAACATACAGCCAGCCATACAACAGTGAGTCTTTGATAGTTTAGTTTTCTGCCCTCACTTCAAGCACTGGTGGTGCCCCACCCCCCCCCCCTTCCATATAACAATAGTGGTAGTCCCCTATTACAACAGTGGTAGCCCCTATAACAACAGTGGTAGTCTCCTATTACAACAGTGGTGTCCCCCCCTTCCCTATTACAACAGTGGTGTCCTCCCTTCCCTATAACAACAGTGGTAGTCACCTCTTCCCTATTACAGCAGTGGTAGTCCCCTATTACAACAGTGGTGGTCCCCTATTACAATAGTGGTGTCCCCCCTTCCCTATAACAACAGTGGTAGTCCCCTATTACAACAGTGGTAGTCCCCTATTACATCAGTGGTAGTCCCCTATTACAACAGTGGTAGTTCCCTGTTACAACAGTGGTAGTCCCCTCTTACATCAGTGGTAGTCCCCTATTATAACTGGCGGTCCCCTATTACATCAGCCGTGTCCAACCCGTTAGTATAGTTTTACCCCTCACAGCAGTCGATAACTCCCTCACAATCTTTACATGGTTATATTAGATATGAACGTTCGGAAACCAACAAGTTTGAAGTGCCAAGAATGTTATTTGATGACCAAGAGAAATTAGAAGCATACATAGCCAAGCAGAAAGATAGGTAATCTTATGTCGAGATTGTATTCCATGTCTTCGTTAAAACATTTACTCTTGTGTGGTTTAAAAATGCTCAAGTGATACTTATTACTTCTAAGGTACTCACAACTAAAAACAAAGAAATGAATAGAGTCATCTCTATTGCTTTAATATACTTTCTAAAAAGAGCTTAGATGCACAAGAAAACAGTTTTTCTGCTTGTAATTTGTTGGTTACCACGATATTTGTTGTTTCTGCAATGATTACCACAATATATGTTGTTTCTGTAATGCTTACCACAATGTTTGTTGTTTCTGCAATGCTTACCACATTGTTGTTGTTTCTGCAATGCTTACCACAATGATTGTTGTTTCTGCAATGCTTACCACAATGATTGTTGTTTCTGTAATACTTACCACAATGTTTGTTGTTTCTGTAATGCTTACCACAATGATTAATGTTTCTGCTATGCTTACCACAAAGATTGTTCTTTCTGCAATGCTTACCACATTGTTGTTGTTTCTGCTATGCTTACCACAATGTTTGTTGTTTCTACAATGCTTACTACAATGATTGTTGCTTCTGTAATGCTTACCACATTGTTGTTTCTTTAATGCTTACCACAATGTTTGTTGTTTCTACAATACTTACCACAATGATTGTTGTTTCTGTAATGCTTACCACAATGTTTGTTGTTTCTGCAATGCTTACCACAATGTTTGTTGTTTCAACAATACTTACTACAATGTTTGTTGTTTCTGCAATGCTTACCACAATGATCATGTTGTTTCTGCAATGTTTACCACAATGTTTGTTGTTTCTGTAATGCTTACCACAATGTTTGTTGTTTCTGTAATGCTTACCACAATGTTTGTTGTTTCTACAATACTTACTACAATGTTTGTTGTTTCTGTAATGCTTACCACAATGATCATGTTGTTTCTGCAATGCTTACCACATTGTTGTTGTTTCTGTAATGCTTACCACAATGATTGTTGTTTCTGCAATGCTTACCACAATGATTGTTGTTTCTGTAATGCTTACCACAATGTTTGTTGTTTCTGCTATGCTTACCTCAATGATTGTTGTTTCTGCAATGCTTACCATAATGATTGTTGTTTCTGTAATGCTTACCACAATGTTTGTTGTTTCTGCAATGCTTACCACAATGATTAATGTGTATGTAATGTTTACTGCAATATTTATTGTTTAGTCATCTGTATAAGTGGTGGGCGCAGTATAACGAAAGTATTGGTGATATGAACACCGCCCTCCAATATTATGAACTCTCCAAAGAGTACTTATCCATGGTGCGGGTGTTATGTTACTGTAACAACGTAGAGCGTGCTGCGGAGCTGTGTAATGACAATGGTGACAGAGCAGCGTGCTATCATTTGGCGCGCCAATACGACTCAACTGGAGATGTAAAGAACGCTATCCATTATTTCTCAAGAGCGCACTCTTATTCCAATGCTATTAGATTAGCAAAGGTATGTAGGTTGTAAATCATTATAGAATTAGTGTATAGAAATCAAAGTAGATACAACTCCAACAATACATTCATACAATGATCACAACTCCCATCATGCATTTGTACAATGATCACAACTCCCATCTTGCATTCGTACAATGATCACAACTCCCATCATGCATTCGTACATGAAGAAAACACAGTAGAGACTGATTAGTTACTATTACCTGTTGTATTGTGGTATTTGTGTATAATCAAATCTGGTTGTTTCCTACCCTTATTTCATGCATGACGTGGGTACTTTCGAGAGTTGGTCACACGTGTTATTGATTTCATGTTTTTTGTTCAGGAAAATGAGTTGGACCACGAGCTAGTGAGTTTGGCGTTGCTAAGCACTCAAGAAAACATGCTGGATTGTGCGAGGTAACCTTAGAGTTATGTGGGTTTACACGCAGTTCGAGGCACAAAAATTGTCTATCTTTTTTAGTTTAAATATTCAAAGACAGTTATTGACTAATATATAATTTATAGACTTCACGAGCCTTTCACTATTTTAACACAATTTTTTGTTATGATTTGTTGTCAACGCTACGGTTCGTGTTCAAAATAATAGAGCGGTTGTACGGTATCAAATAAAACAGGTGTAACTTTTGAGAAGTCTGATGAACCAAAAACCTAATTATGGAGATGACAGACTGTCCCAAAGTTTGTCATTGCCAACACCTGTGCTACGCTTTTGCGTTTAATGAAATTCCTATGCTTTTTATGAGTTGTTTACCGGTCCATTTACTGGAGATAAGACGCTTTTAATTTTCAACATTTTATTTTTCAACATAATTTTTCTTGATGACTTTCTTAATGATGTTTTTTGAAGGTACTTTGAATATAAAGATGGCATGGCAGATAAAGCTGTTCTGCTGTATCATAAGGTAAAATTTTTGAAATTATGTTGCCATGGTAGCATTGTTAATAATGGTTACTTTGGTTGTTTTGATGTTAATTAAAATCCTCGCCTTGATTTCTCTTGTATTGAAACAGGGTGGTAGCGTCTATAAAGCAATCGATCTTGCTTTTAAAACGGAACAGTTCGGGGCACTGCAACTAATATCGGAAGATTTAGATGAAAATGCGGATCCTGAGGTATTGCGGAAATGTGCGGAGTTTTTTATCAATCACGACCAGTTTGATAGGGCTGTCAATTTACTGGTAGTTGCTAAGAAGGTATGCTTGTAATTTTGTTGATATGAAATGGCTGAAAAAGACTTGCGTATTGCATATTACAAAACATCATATATAGTCTCTCTTTTTCATATTTTCGGTGTTTCAAGAGAACAAGTTATGTTAGTGTAAGATACGTAGCGATTTGTTTCTATATAATATTTTATTTTAATAACGTAGTGTATATGACCTAGTATTTATGACGTAGTGTTTATGACTTATTGTATATGACGTAATGTTAATGACGTAGTGTGTATGACGTAGCGTGTATGACGTAGTGTGTATGCAAACAGAAATAATCATTTTCAATTTTTCCAAAAAGTCTTGTATCAGTTTGTAAATGTTATGTTCATCATATGAGAACAGAAACATGGAGCGCTTGTACATGGTGTGAAAGGGGTTTAAATAGTGTGAAGGGGGTGTTTTATAGTGTAAAAAGGGTATAAATGGTGTAAAAGGGGTGTTGTACAGTGTAAACTATCACAAACGTATCAATCAAGTTTGTTTCTTTAGTTTGAAGATGCTATCAGAATGTGTGCAGACCACCACATCACGTTAACTGAAGAACTAGCTGAGAAGATGACACCCTCGAAAGAAGAAAACATGAACACACAAGAAAGAAATGCGCTGTTGGAAACTATGGGAGAGTGCGCCTACAAACAAGGCTCCCTTCATTTAGCTACAAAGAAGTTTACTCAAGCTGGTAATAGAATTAAGGTGAGCACGTGATTAGAAGATGGATAATCTTATTGTTGCAAGAACGGTGTAACTTTCCTGTGTATGGCGTAATTTTAAAAGAATAATCTTAGGACCACATTATATCAAAATATTTTTCAAAACAGAGGCTGCGTTTTGTCAACGGAAGTTCATCTATGTATGAATTTGTTTCTTTTAGGCAATGAAATCATTATTAAAATCTGGGGATACGGAAAAAATAATATTTTTCGCTGGGGTGTCTCGACAAAGAGAAATTTACATAATGGCTGCCAATTACCTGCAATCTTTGGACTGGCGTAGAGATCCTGAAATCATGAAAAATATCATCAGCTTTTACACTAAAGGGAGATCGTTGGATTCGTTGTCTTCATTTTACGATGCTTGTGCACAGGTGGGTGTGACCGGTGGTGGCGGTGGTGGTGGTTGTAGTGTTCCTTTCTTACTTGCGTTTTGTTTATTTACCTCTTATTGGTTATTATTTATGGACACACCGGGGGAGTTTAACATCTTAACATCTTCTTACTATCTTAATTTTCGTCATAAATCTAAATGGCGGTTGCTCGATGTAATCATCTTGGAATGAAGCTGAAATAACTTACTACCTATTTTTCTTTTATCTTTCTATACTAATAGAAAGTGTTTTTTTAACTAACTTGACATATTTATTATGCCTTTGTTATTGTGATAGTACAACGACCGTATCATTTTTATTACTTGAAATGTTACTCAAATATTAATCGAAATGTTACTCAAATTATTACTCAAATTATTACTCGAATATTATTCGAAATGTAATTCAAATTATTACTCGAAAATTATTCGTCGTTTTTCTAGGTTGAAATAGATGAGTTTCAAAATTATGAGAAAGCTTTTGGCGCGTTGTCTGAAGCATATAAAAGTTTATCGAAAGCGAAATCAAAAAATCCAGCTGGGCATGATGAACGATTGGCCTCGATTAAAGCTCGATTAACCCAGATTAAAGCGTTCATCCAAGCTAGAAAGTATAATTGATCAATAATTGTATATAAAATACATAGAACTTCACCCTATTAAGTAAAGGGAAGGCTTCCTTATAGTGAAGGGTTGGTGGGTTGCAATAGAAAGGGAATTTTCTTAAATTCACGATCTTGTTTTGTCCCAGTTAGAAAATGTTTTTTGAAAATTTCTGACGTGGAGATAACTGTAAAAAAAATTGGGATAACATATCAGAATGAACTATTCTATTGGTTAAGGTTTTTGAGAAAAGAAAAATATATTCTCCAAATTATTTTCGTTCCATGTTTTTCATTCAGATCGTACGATGCGCATCCCGAAGAAGCGCTACAAGAATGCGTGCAGCTTATTACGGAAGCTGATTTATCGAGCGCAGTTCGTGTAGGAGATGTTTACGCATTCATCATTCAACATTATTACGCTTCGCAAAATTATAGTCAAGTAAGTGTGTGTGTGAGTTTGAATCACACTTTGAATCACCGTTTATAATACTGTGTTTGTCCATCTAATTAGGTATTAACGAGGAAATGGCCCGAACATAATTTCAGAAAATTTAATACTTGTCTTTCTTTAAAATGTGAATATGATTTTTTCAAGGACAAATCGACTTTTTCATTAATTCTTTATACCGTTTTTAAACGAGGTGCAGACGAGGTGCATGGTTGATTAAGTTTAATGGAATTTAGTATTTTTAAATACAATTACCTAGCTACCCAAAACTTACTTCTACAAGCTTTGCCTTATTTTTCTCTTCTTCGCATATATTTATAAAAAGTTCAATAAAGACTGATACTGACTGTTTTTCTTCGCTGTGACTTTAATTTTATAATAAGCGCTGGGTTTCGGTGTACGAATTACGTATCTCCATGTATATTACGTGTTTAGGCGTATCAAACTATCGCCGACATGCAAGACCGGTATCCGAAACTTAAGATACAGAACTTCTTGAGTATGAGTATTGTAGAGCAGATACATAAAGAAGTCGGTGTTCCTATTCGGGATTATAAAAACGGAATGTCGAACGGAACGAACGGAAATATCGAAAGCGATGGAGAGGAATTGGAAGAAGAAATCGAAGAGAATGATACCGATGATTACATCTAACCTGTATCTTGGTTATAACTTGACAACATAAACTCCTCCCATTGTGGTTCCAGCTGAACGTACGCAAGAAGTATAGCGAATGCAGGCTAATCAAAACTCGTTTTTAGCCTTGTTGGCCGCAATTGAAAATATTTGAAAGATGCTCTAACCTTAGCTGAGTCCATAAAAAACATGATTTTGATTTTTCTGTTTAACTTATTTTCTTCTTCTTCTTTTTTTTTAATTTTGACGAATTCACTGAGCGCGCGTAATCTAAAAGATCGACATAAAACCTGGTTATATCCGTTTAATTTGTATGCTTTGTATCGCTTTTAATCTTTTTTTTTTCGTTGTTCAAAAAATTCCCTACATTATTGGTCCTAAAGATTATACTATCTAAACAGTTTAATTTTAAATTTGTTTTATTTTATTGTATAAAAATAAAAGTCATTGTAAAGTTTATTATTATTTATTGGTTTCGAAATTTTTATTATTGAGAGTAAATTTTCATTACACTACTCCTATGTCACAATAAAAATTAAAACACTTACTGCAAACGTGTAATTAAAACTCCATACTTATATCTAACGCCCTCTTCCTGGAACGCCCTATTCCTGGAACGCCCTTTGTCTAGAACAAGTTTACCGTCGTGCATTTTCTATTTAGAACTGATTTGTCTGTCCATAATCTCAAACATTTTTCTTTGAACTTTCCTTTATTAATTTTGCTCAATTCTTCTCTCTTTCTATCTCGAACTCTCTTTCTATCTCGAACTCTCTTTCTCTGTCGCTATTCTGAGCATGATTTTGACGTCATACGCTTAAAATTATCAGTTCGTACTCTCAAAAAACCTGTTTTGTTCAAAAAAATTTGATATAAATTGAATCAATTTACTTTCATGTATTGAAACCAGTATTCGTAAGAAAAGGCAAAATTGCTCGATTAATCTCGAAATCGTAAAATATCAAATGTTGTTGATATTTCATTGACCAGATCAACTATGGTATATTGTGTAAAAATCAGAAACCAAAATAGAAAGGACTTCATGTTTCGCTTATCACTCCAAGGATTTGCAACACTGAAAACTCCGTTTACGTGTAATAATATATATATTGTATTTTTAAATTCTACAAAAACGTTAAATTTTATATATATATCTTCTAATAGTTTAAAGTTTTATCTGTTAAGAATTTCATAGTCAAATATCGATAAAGTCATTCTTAAAAAGGTATAAATAACAATTTATTTACAAGTATAAAAGATTTTTTTGTCGTATTTTTTTAATTTTCTAGATACTTACTTAGAACAAACAACGCATTTCGTCAACTGTTCATAAAAAGGCGGACATGGAAAAGATGTGCAATCGATTTTAACATGTGACAAATAACTTGAAATAATATGTCTGATGCCCTCGTCTGAACTAGGCGAAACACCTAGGGCCTGGTCGTTAACACATATGCTGGTCGATTGTCCGCTGCCATGGTGATACATCATTAAATATCCTTGATACTCTTCGCTCCACAAGGTTGGGCACTGAGTACGAGATGGTACCATTATGACCAATGACTTTTGTTCGGAATTACAGAGAGCGCACGAGACATATTTACGAGTGCTTTCTATAAATCCGTAGTCAGGCTCAAAAACATTTCTTGAAGTCGAAGGTCTCGTGTTAGAGGAGTTGCTCTGGTCTTTCTTTGTAACTTTTTTCTTCTTGTTTTTGTTTGCGTCATTTTTGTGCTTTGGTAAAGGCGTAGTTTTATTTTGTGATGAGTTTTCATTTGAAAGAGTTTGTAACTTTATTGGCTTATCGAGTTTAGTTTTGTTGACATTTGGTTCGAATTTTTCTGTTGTTTTTAGGTTTCTTTGTGAACTCTTACTCGGAGAAACTTGTGTCCGCATTATCGATGTTTGCTTTGAAGGATTTGGAAGCGTTATGTTTCGTTCGTTTAGCTTTACATTATAATTTTTGTTTTTTAATCCTTGGTCTAAATTGGGGTTAGTTGCTTCTCCTAAATTCTCATCTTGAAAAATATCCCGTTTGAATCGTCTATTGCGTCGGTTTGATATTGGCATGCAAATAGGGTTTGAGCCAATAAACTTATGCTCATCTGATCTAAATTTGCTCATTGATAGCTGACCTGAAAAAAAAATTAAAACGAAATCATTATGAAAACTGCTATTCTATAAACTATAATTTTTTTTTACTATTCATCCAACAAGGAATAAATAGGCTAACATTAATGTTCCCGAATACTAAAGATGTTAGGCCACGCTAAATAAAAGATGTTAGGCCACGCAAAATAAAAGATGTTAGGCTACGAAACATGAAAGTTGAACAACATACTCAACTTAATATATAAACCATATGGAGGTAAAATACTATACGAACATTATTTTCCCATAAAAAGTTAGGCCACGGTAAGGTTAAAAGGTAGGCTAACACTATTTTCCCATCAAACTTTGCGACATTAAATATACTACATACAGCCGTTTACGGCATATAAAAACAAAAATTATAAAGTAGCGCTTTTTTAAGGTTCACAAAATGGGCTGGTGGTGGAACAAAATTTATATTTTTATTGTAAAATTCTTTTCCCCGTTCCTTGTAAAGAGATTCGTCTGGAGTAAGAAGAGCCGTTCGAAATATAAATTTTGGAATGTAAATTAAACAACTGCGCATGCACTTATTATTTTAGGTTCTTAGGTATAAATATAAGAGTTTCAAGTAGTAGACCAACACAAGCATGTTAACGCATATTAAAGTAAGTGTATCTCCTACAATAATGCGAACACTTGCAGTCACACTTCCTGGACTTTCGTTCAAATTTAAATTGAGAGCCAGGCAGGATCTACCCACACAGCTATAAAATTCTAGGGCTATCTCACTACTAACTAAACATTACTCCGACCCTTCTTATCAACCGAGACTACGATTTAGTTTTCGTTTTATATTTGGTATTTTTAGAAAAATAATCAAAAGCAATGATCCATAAAATTCCAATATCCGACATACCTGAATATATGATGTCCGAACTCCCTGGACATGTCGAAGACCCCCACACGGTGTATACTGCATTTTTTATATCGTTCTCATCTGATTGTTGAACTGTTTTTTGTACTGTATCTCTGTATATTATTTCACAATTCCCCGTTTCACCTTTTTCACCAGGTTTACCAGGTCTCCCCTGAATTCCTTGTCTCCCTGTTAAACCAATAGCTCCGTTAATTCCGTGTAAACCTAAATTAAACAAACGATGTGTTAATTATATCATATTTCAATGTATGCTTTCTGTTTGCTGTTTGTGTATTTATTGTTTGACGATTGTTTACTGTTTACACGTACCGTCCCTTCCACGTAAACCTTTGGAACCTTTACTCCCCATAAAACCCGGAATTCCAGGTACGCCATTTAAACCAGGCATTCCATCATTTCCGGGTAATCCATCATTTCCGTTTTCTCCTTGTGGTCCTTGAGGTCCGGGTTCACCTTTAACCCCGTGATATCCATCGCGACCATTTATACCAGGGGATCCTGGGGGACCTATTTTCCCAGGTGAGCCAGATTCACCCCTTTGGTTTAACGCGCTTTCGCCATTGAACGAAAGTAGTTTACGTAATCTAAGAACATACATAAGTGTCATATAATATTTACCATAAATAAAGCAATGTTTTACTTCGCCAGGTATAACAAAAACAAACTTAAACTGAACTGGAATTTACAGCTTTACAGCTAAAAATTAATAAAATGAAGACCAGATCCGACGACTATACAATAATAAATTCGTAGACAAAAATTGTCTGGTGAAAACTGGGAACAAGGTGTCTAATGATCTATCGGTTGATAAAATAGTTAAAACTGTTATAAAAATGTATAAAAAACAACAACGAGACAAAAAATATAGCATGGTCAAAAACTTTTTGACCACCTTTGATTAACACCTACAGAGAACAAAAATCATCAAGATTCAATCATTCAACACACAATTTCTATGAGAAAACCACTTATAATTAACTAGAGGTAGAGTGTGTTAGAAATACGCTATCATACATAAGTAGCTGCCTTAGTAAATTGAAATGATATAAAACGTTAACATAATATATTGTTAAAGAAACTATAGGACTGTAACTATTCGTAGTCTTTCTGCATTGTCAATTCTAATCGAAAGAAGCTTCCAGCTGACAAAGTAGCAAGGTTACAAAAACTTTTCTAGTTTTTTAACGATAAATTTTACTTTTTATCATTTTTAAAAAAACACGTGATCTAAACGCTGATTGGATGTCAATTAGCTGTCGCATTGTCGAATTAGTCAACCCGTCAGTGTGTATTTGTGTGTATTTGTGTGTATTTGTGTGTATATGTGCTACTGCTCAATCAAGGAATCAGTGGAACATGATCTTCATTCATTCTATAAGATCATATAGATATATGTGTGGACGCATGTTATAAAAGTGGTATATTATATATATATATAAAAGAAAAAGTAGGAAATACTTACTTTATAATTTGCAGATTAGTGGTTCTAAGTATAAAAGCAATTAAGCTACGTATTGTAATGATGATTAGCTCGTTTTAATATACTCTTTTAGTTACACAGTGCACTCTATAAATGAAGGCAACTTGTCGACAATGAAAAGGTTTTTGAATCATTTTAAATTAAAAAATCATGAAATTTTTTCAATTTCCAGTGTTTATTAACAAAGAAGTTCATAACGGATTTATTTTGATCCAAAAAATGACGTTATCATAAGTTTTTCCTCGTCTTTTTGAACTTTCACATCTCTTGAATATATCAATAAAACGTGTCTGAGGTTTATAAAGTAAATATTTGTAATATACCGAGTTATACAAGAGTATTATAAATATAATTTATTTTTAACCAAACTTAAATCACATAGATGGGCTGAAGACGTGACAGTTGTCACGTACACAACTCTCATTGTTTGCCTCTGTGCGAGATTTTAACTATAAAGGCTGTGTCACCGTAGGCTAGATTTAGTCACATTTTAACATTAAACTGCGTAACCGTAGACTAGGTTTTGTCAGATTTAACTATTAATACTGCGTAGCAATGGACTAGGTTTTGTCAGATTTAACGATTAATACTGGGTAGCAATGGACTAGGTTTAGTCGACTTCGAGTAAAGATTTATGATCATCACTTGGAACTTTAAAATGGTGTATTAAAGAAGCAAAGGTGTTAATACTTTAATAGAAGAGGTATAAAATACACAGAAGTCACAAGTGTTCCTCATTTAAATATTATATCCACCATATATCTCAACAAGTTAGTAAGTTGAATTAAAAGATAGCTAGCTTAAATGGCTAATATTCAACAGCAAAAGAATCAATACGTTTTATTCCCAGTGACCATCACATATTGTGCGTGCGACTGGAGAGGATCAGTACTAGACTGGATGCCCTAATAAACAACAAGACATTATGAAGAGTAGCTTGTCTATAATCACTGCAGTACTGTAATATTAAATCAATAAATTGACAATAAACTAAGTTTGCCAGTTTCTACCTCTTTCCCAAGAGTCTGGATGTAAATAAATAATGTAAATAGGTACCCATCAAATGATATAGTTTATATTACAATTTAAATGCCAAATATTGTGGACTATTTTCCTGATTGACCAATCTAATTTTCAGTTTAAATTCATTCTTGCTAAGATGGTCTACAAGTAGGGGTACGCTCTCTAGAATGTGATGAAAGACGGCATGAATAAAAGAAAGATTTTGACGATATTATAGCAGTAAAGACGAATTCAAACACGTTAAAGAAGATGACATTGAGGTCTAGCTGCCAGAGTTATAAATATAAGTGCTGTTATTGTTTTGATTTGGAGTTTTCAAAGAAATATTTTTGTACTATAGTTATTATTATTGTATACAGACATAAATTAGCAAATTATGTGCATAAATTAAAGTAACGGAAACTGATACTACTAATTTTACTTTTAAATATAAACTTACCCCCTGAAAGTTTTTTATTTTTTGAAATGATTTTTTGTTGCCATTAAGTATGACATCTTTCAATGTTATGATTGGAATAGATTAATTGCAAATATTCTCACTTTTTGTTTTGTTTCTCGCTATGATAGCCATAATCCCAGCTGTTATTTAACTCATGAAATATATCATGATACGTCTAGAAAGCTGACCTTGTTGCTTTCTTTTCTACTTTAAAATATTTGCAAATTACTGACCATATCTGGTCATTATATCACTTTATGCTTATATATAAATACAGCCACCCTTGTAAAAGTTCAATATTCATTTAAAAAGTTCATTTTAAACTAAAATAAACTTCGGTGCAATGTTTTTAGTTGTCAAATGAAGGTTTAAGGTATTAAGGTATGAGGTTTAAGATGAAGGAAATTTTTGCTCACACGTCACACATTTACAGGGTCTTACTGTCTGTAACATCGTGTATGATGAAAGCGTATGTGGTTATTAAAGACAATAGGAAAGGAATTGGAAAGTAATTCATATAGCAAGATATGAATAACTCATATAAGGATTTTTTGTTAATATGCCTTCATAATTAGG
>JAUELD010078096.1:0-20916 GCA_031471615.1 Aglantha digitale | reverse complement strand
GTTAATGAGTTTAATTTATTTTCAAATATTTGCCACATTTTGTCAATGTCATTTGGGTAGAGTAGCTCAGACCAATCAAAATTTTTTAAGGAGTTTCTCATAGCCTTATAATTCCCTTTGTGATATAATAAATGTGAAGTGTTATTTTCAGACTTGGGTTCCATGTAATTAAAGCATAATACTTGGTGGTGACTTTTACCTAGCGGAGAGTGGTGTTCAATTTCACTTATCATTTCGCTACACTTGCTGAGAATTAAATCAATAAGTGTTGGTTGTTAATTTCCTCTTAAGTGCGTGGGTGAAGTGACATGTTGTTCCATAAGGCATGCTTGGGTTATGTCTAGGAATTGTGTTGCTTTATTGGTGAAA
Organism: Aglantha digitale; assembly: GCA_031471615.1. NCBI lineage: Eukaryota > Metazoa > Cnidaria > Hydrozoa > Trachymedusae > Rhopalonematidae > Aglantha > Aglantha digitale. The sequence goes on along the minus strand of JAUELD010078096.1, from coordinate 20,547 downwards.
TTGAATGGTGAAGTTTGTTGATTCCAATTTATATCAGGATAGTTAAAATCACCTAGCCTTATAAAAAATTTTTCACTAAGTATTTCAAGCTCATTAGAAAATACAGGAAGAATAAAATTTTTTGCCATAAATTCTGTAATGCATATAATATCAATGTTTTGTTCGTGAATTCTATGTATAAGTTCTAGTCTTTTGTTCATGATGTTATCAGCATTAGTGTACATAAAGGAAATGTTACTTTTACTTATGGATTGAGTTTTTTGACTTTCTCTAATCTGAGATTCCATGGTGGGCCTTTTATTATAAATTTGAATTCCCCCGACTGATTATCAGCATTCCTCTGATTTCTTTCGATAGCAAGATCTCTATATTTTTTTCGCTCTTCTTGCGTCTTGTCGTGACTGATTGTTACATTACCAACAGAATCTTTCAACTTGTTGGCATTTCTAAAAATACTGTTTTTAATTGCTGGTTGTATAAACTTAATGAGAAGAGATCTTGGTTTGGTGTTGGGGTCATCTTTTTTAGCACCAAGTCGATGAATTTTTTCAATATTGCTACCATTGATAGCTTGATAACAAACAGAAGCAGCATTGTCATTAAATTTTGATAGTTCATCTGATTCAATTTCTTCCTGATTATTATAGTCAGATTCGGGCCGATTGAATACAATCACATTATTTTGTCTAGAGACCCAATCTTTTATAGAGGATTGTGATCCATTATCAATGTTTGTTGAATGTCTGGAGATCCAATACAGACTTTTCAAGATTTTGAATTTTGACACTATGTGACTTAACAATTTCATCTAACCGATTTAGTAGCGATATACTTGTGTTTAGGGACTGTATCTGACCAGTTAGTTGTGATAGCTGATTTGCCATTTGATGTTTGTCTTACCATTTGAAAGTAATTTAATAATGTTAATAAACTTAAGACAATGAACGCCACACTTAGTCAATATATTTGTCAATTTCTCGTTTCTTTAGCATTTGTTTAATACTTCTTGCTATATCAATACGTAGTCGTTTCTCGACGATTAACTTGGTAGAATGTATGGCTTCATTAACATTTCGACTGTCTACATAAGCTTTTATGGGAATGTCATCTTTATTACATGAAAGTATCTCAGCTAATATTTCTCGCAAATATATTGCATTTTCTAACCCTTCAATTAGAGCTAGAGCTTTAGCCGTTGATGTACCACAAGCACCACAAGCTTAATTTTCTTAGAGAGCCAGGAAAGGACGCATGATTGGTTTCCTTCCCAACAAAGAAAATTATGTGTCCTCCCTCGCTGGAAACACTATCTGGCAAGTTGGCAAACCATGCATCAGTATATACAACAATTTTGAGCTATTGTGTTGTTTTTATTTGAGGGTATGACATTAAATAACTCACTGTTCTTAATTTCTTTATCAAATTGTTTGCATTGAGTAGGTGAACAACCTTGGGCTCCTTCATACTCATACTCAACTCGAACACATCGTAAGCAGCATCTGGCCTTGTTTGACTGGCCGTCCAGTTAATTTGATCGATGGCTGTTCTCAAACTTTGCTGCTCGATTTGATTAAGGTTATCAAATTTCTTCAATAACCTATTGCTTGTAATAGGTATTTCTTTTAGCTGCTCTGCAAATGGATTTTGGTCTACAATTATTACTCCTTCACATTGCTTGATATTCAAACCAATATATTTAAAATTACCTTCATTTTCTGTACAGTTTTGATGTGATTGATTACGCCATCTTCAAATTCTTTGGTTCCAGCATATATAAAGTCATCTACATGTATTAGAAACAAACCAATTACTTCACCTTGTTTATGAAGGAAAAACAATGCAGGGTCAAATTTGGATTGTTGGCATTTGACTTTTTCTAATTCTCTTACTACTTTGATTCCAATTTCTAGCTGCATCATTTAAACCATATATCACTTTGCTGAGTTTCCATAGTACACCTTCAGTATGTCCTTCTGCTGATGGAATGAGGTACACTTCTCGATTGATGGACTGTCCCTGAAGGAAAGCAGATTTGACATCAATAGTTTTGCAGCTCCAGTTATTGATTGATGAAATTGCCACAAACATTCTGAGTGTGCTGACCCATGTAGTAGATATATGCTGCTGATAAGGAACTTCTGTGTATACGTGAAGTTCTTGCAATAGATTTAATTCTTTATTCTTGGCATTAATTGCATTCAACTCATGGTGACATTTTGTTTGAATGATGATGTTAACTTCTTCCTGGACAATGTTTGTATCTACAGATTCTTCATAGATTTTCCACTCGTCCAAGTCATCTAAATTCACACACGTTACAACTTCACCAATCTTGATATTAAGCCATGATTGATATTTACCTGTTGCTTTTCCAGCTCGTCCCAAAACTTTGGCTTCTACCCCTGGTTCGTCTGGAGCACGTTTGAATGATATTGTATCTTTCTCTCTTGGAAAGACTGAATCTATATAACTTTTAATGACGGAGCTTCACCTGTAATGATATTGTCTTGACTTTCCGCTTGAGATGACTCTGTAGATGTGTTTTCCTTCTGTGTTTAAATTTTCCAAGGTTATTTCATTAAATATTTTGTCTCTGATTCCACTTAAATCATCTTCAGGCATTGCTAACGCTAGTCCACCCCTTGTTTTTCCTTTTATAGATCTGTAACGATACACCATGCTTTTACTTCTTTAACATATCTGTCATAGGGTTTTGTGGCGCTATTGAACACTGGTGGGTTCTTGTATGCACTCATTCTTCACTTACTGCATTCACCTTCTGCTACCAATGTTAATAGGGTTAGATTAATCACAATACGATTGGTTAATATTTATATATGTTAGTTAAACCCACCAGCTGGTAATACAATATTGGTTAGTTGTAAACTATAAAACATTAATAACATAAAGTAAGTCTAACAATAATTGCATTGATGATTTTCTTTTAGATTTAATGTGGGCTCAGCGATACCCAGAAGATAGATATTTTCACTTTTTGGACCTAAGTACAAACCCTATTTATAGAATATCTGCAGTGTCTATGGCACTATATCTCAATGGCATATAGCATGAGAATAATAGCAATAATAATAAGCTATGATTATATTCTAAGTATTTGTTACTTACCCATGTTAATGATTCAGAATTTTTAAGCATAGTTTTACTTTGCTCACTACAAGGGTGCTATTGGTTCAATTTGTAAGCATGTAAATTTTGAGTTCGGCAAATGAGATAGTGTTTAACTCTTCATGAAGATTTTCTTCAATGGTGCCCTAACCGTTGCTCTCGTAGCACAATGGCAAATTCCCATATTTTTGGCGAAAAACAGCTCTAGACTGCAAATTACAACAATTGTAAATTGAGGATTCTTAAGGTTTGCATGTGCAAACATAAATATTAAAAAGATTCCACTTACATATACTGTAAGAAGTTGCTCAATTTAAGTTGCTTGTGATAATAAATTGGATAAAATTTCACTGCATTGAGTGTCATCTATTCACTGTTCTTCAACAATCCTTATCTAATGAGAATCAATCAAATGAAGTGGCGCTATCTTTGAGCCTTACTACTGTATCGCTTAGAATACACTTTGTATTTATGTATTTTGTACGATTTATTTCTTAAAATAAAACAATTTTTTTTTAATTAGCCTTTGTATATTATATACTTACCAGCTGGTGGCCCGACATGAAATATTTTCAATAAGAGATTTTTTTGTGAGTTTTTATGCTTTCATAAAAACTACCTTTTATGGATTTTTTTACGATTGAGAACTTGATTTTACATTTATTCAGTTTTTATTCTTATTTGTTTTAAAATAAATGATATTTATATATAGAATCAAATCTTGGGGAATAAAATAATAAAATCGGCCTACCATGTGTTCCCTACTACAAAATTTTCAAATATATACCTTTATGGTTTCTTTCTATCAAAGAATATCCTAGCACAAGAAACCTGGGTTTAAATTTTTTTTTAGAAATTATAAAAAATAATATGTTTTTGTATCAATCAAACTACTGGTATTAATTTATATTTTATATTGAATTTTGTTTTCTGCTTTTGATTTGATTATTTTTTAAGATGACGCTTGTGTTATGTTTATTGTAACCTTAACCATAGTTAATAGAAACTACCCTAGTTTTCTGTTTCTAGAAACTTAACTCTACTTTACATAAAATACAAAAAGACTATTTCGAAAAAAGTAGATGCGAGGCCTTTGTATTCTAAGGTTGCATATTTCTTCTTTCTTTCTTCTTTCTTCCTTTGTTTCTTTAATAGTTTTTTAGGGGCAACAGGCGAAGCTATTATTTGTATGAGTATAAAATAGATTTTTTCATTGATTATTCTTGAAAACATGGAGAATAGAAAGATTAAAAAAAACAAACTTGTCTATATATGTGACAACCAGCTATCTACATTGTAATAGAACCTTCTGAATTTGACATTATAAGGTAAAAATAATCAACAAAAACATTGATTATTTAGCTTACTCTTCTGTAGAGTAGCCTTCACCTCTTTACCTAAAACCAAATTAATTTTTCAGTATAGATTCTAAGAACACTATGATGTAAATAGATTTTTACAAATACATAATTGGTTTGGTTAGAAGTCAAAATTAACTTAAAGAAACTTAGTTGATTTGCATAATTTTCATACTTGTGTTAAGTTTCTAAAAGTCTAAATTTCTGAATTTTTTATGAGATTTAAACATTTGAAACAACTATATATACTGCATGGGTTTTATTATTATCTCTTAAATAAAAGCTTTAAGCCCATTGGAGTCAGTGTTATGGAGTCAGAACAAATGAAACCATTCTTACTAAAAAAATGTCTAAAGTAACAGATAACAAATATAGGTTTTCATCAAAATGCCATTGAGGATGTCGCATGAAAGATTTTACTACATGGTCATATAAGCTGTAAACCAACCCTATTAAGTTCTTAGCTATAGTTGCGTCTTACTAAGTTTAGAAATCAAAATGGATGATGTTAGATTCTCCACACTGTAAAAAAAGCTACAGTATATGAATATAAAAGTAAATACATCATCAAGGATCATAATGTATGTTAGCAAATGTAGAAACGATAAAGAAGAATCTAACAGTTATTTTTTGATGTACTGAAGAGCATAATTTTTTCCAGTTTTTTATGGTGGTTTTGTGTTAATGCAGCTATCCAACACAGTAGTATAAATCTCTCTTATATTTCATGTTCTTTGTGTTTTATTTTTTAGATAAAGTTAGAAAAATTATAAAAATGGCTTCCTTAAAGGCTGCTATGAAAGGCCACCAAAAAACACATAGAGAAAGAGGTCAGATTACTGGTAGGAAGCATTTAGGTTTACTAGAAAAACATAAAGATTACAAGCTTCGTGCTAAAGATTTTCACCGAAAAGACAGTACGATAAAAGCATTAAAAAAGAAAGCTTTTGAAAAAAATCCAGATGAGTTTTATTTTGGTATGATAAAAAGTAAAACAAAAGAAGGCGTACATGTGAAAGAGAGGGAACACAAAGTATATACAAATGAGCAAATCAAATTATTGAAAACTCAAGATTTGAATTACATCAATCTGAAGAGAGGTGTGGAGTTAAAGAAAATTGTAAAAATGCAAAATAACTTGCATATGCTGGATGCTGCAGATACTCAAAAAAAGGACCACTTGTTTTTCGTTGAATCCAAAGATGAATTAAAAACATTTGATGCTGCTAAAAGGTTTAATACGGTGCCTGAATTATTAAATCGTTCCCATAATATCCCTACAATGGATATGTTGATGAGTAATGATTTTGATTCTCACAAGCAAATCAAAAAGAATAAGAAACGTATGGATAAGTCGTACAAAGAATTAGTTAATCGTATAAAACGTGAGGAAGTTTTAAACCAAACAAGAGAAGAATTGAGTTTAAAAAGACAGCTCACTAGTGATGGTCGTGTTCGTAAACGTACCAATAAAACTGGTGCAGCATCTTATAGGTGGAAAAAAATACGTAAACGTTAAGTTTGTACTGCTTAATATTTCATCGATTGAGGAATAAATTTTGTCTCTGCAAACTTTTTTTATTAGTGTATTTTGCCTTATTTTTATAAAGCCAAGTCTTTCTGTGATTCAGTAGATAGAACCCCTATGTAGATAAAATTTCTTAAGGTGTCTGACTTATTTAGGTATTTTGGCTTGAACATATGTCTGGCTTAAACAGATGTATGAGTAATCCATATGTCCAGTTTGTACAGTTTTTTGGCTTATTTAGAAATCTTGTATATTTAAAGGTGTCTGGCATAAACAACTTTCTGTCTTATACAACTCTCTGACTATGACATATGCCCTGTTTTTACATTTTTTTGGCTTATTTAAAAATCTGGTATATTTAAAGGTGTCTGGGTTATACAGCTCCCTGACTATTACATTTAAATCCCCTCCCCATGAGTTTATTACCTCAATATTCCCTCTATTAAGAAAATGTGAAAATGTATGTGTATCCTGAAATAATTTTGAACTGACATCATGGGACAATCTCAAATGTCAGACCATTTTAAACATTTGTATTAGGAATCAAATGCAGAAATATAGATATTTGTTGTGTAGGTTATAATGGTTTCTATGAACAAAATATGTTATACTGTTTTCATTTGTTTTCTGTTAGAGATTTGGTAACTAAATGGATGGTAACACTTATTTATTCTGTACTGTATGTCAGATCAATCATAAGGAAAAACGTAAACATTTATTTACGAAGAAACATAAACTAAAGTTAAAAGCTATACTTCAAAAATATGGCTCAAAAGTGAAACTTTTCAGAGGATACTTAGATAATCCTGTTATTCAAGAAAATGATGCAGAAAGCAGTATGAAGTTTTGGTGTTATTTTTGCATTAAAGAAGTTAGCTTACATGTGACTGATAAACAGAAGACCATTTTATATGGCGGCTTTTTCGAGCACCTAGCTAACGATGAACATTATGAGTCAACTGAAAAGTTTTGGAAGAATAATGGCATTGAAAACAAATTAAAATCCAATTATATAATTTCTAAAGTGGATTTAATCAATTACAAAAGGAAGTTAGTGCCATTAGTAGATAAATACAACGATAAGATACAAGGAAAAACATTGGCACTCGCAAAGAAAATAAAGGAAACTGAAAATATCCAGAGTATATCTGTTTACAAAGAAAAAGTCAGCAATGAAATCCCCAAAAACATTTCTTACAAAACTGTTCATAATAAATTTGGTATTGTACAAAACCCGTTAGGTTATCATGACAGTGTTAGAGTATGGAGAGGTGGCATTGTTAAGTACCCAAAAGATTCTCAACAATTAATTGCTAATAAATATAACATGTCCAAACTAAACAAAGCAAACAGCCAGGCAGGTAATGGGTTAACAAAGATTGATTTAAAATTGGAGGCTAACAAAGGAAATATTTTTAATGGAGCCACTCCGCCTTGGTTATCGAATGATACATCTGAAATAGTTTGCAGTGATGTGGGGCCATCTATTAAAGTGTATGAACAGTATAAAAAAAAGAAAGAAAAATCAAAATTAAATCCGAAAAGAGTTGGTGCTAATTTTAATCATTCTGTTCAAGATTTTTCAATTGATTGGCTACCTTCATTTGGACGTGTGTGGAATGATAGTGCCAGATGGAAGTCTAGACAACAATATCGTCTGGAGAAGAATGCTAAAAAAAGAAAAGTAGATGACTAATTGTGAAGCAAAAAGGTATTTTTAAAAAGTATTCTGTTCGAATTATTTAGATCAGCCTTATTTTTATTTTGTATCTTACATAAGTTCCATATAAGTTACTAATTAATGGTCTAACTTAATGAGTCATTTTAACCTTCTTGGTTACTTGATAATTGCTTCAGGAAGATTGGATATAACGAAAAATTTCTAGTGTGTGCATCAGTTTTTGTAAAAACGTAAGCATTGTCTTGACTTTTTCCGTAACTACGAACTACAACATTACTTATTATCTATTGGATACTGGAGTATTGCGAGCAATCTATTTATGATATAAGGTTTCTCCTACTTTAATGTGGAAGGAAAACTAACACTGGCAGACTGGTTTGAATTTTAATTTCGAATGTAGGTACTTTTGGTGTGTCTGCGAGTGTAAGCTTTCCTTCCAGGTACAATTATGTTTTTTCTATTTTATAAATTCTATAACAGTACACTGAATTTATTTAGTGTCAAGATAGTTGTTGATGATGGTTAAGTGATTATTTTCTTGTGATGTTTCAACTGGAGAAAGTTTTTCTTTACTATAGTAGTTATTTGAGGTTATTCAAAGATGGCATCAAAAAGCAAACTTCAAGTCTGTAAGTCTGTTAAAATTCTTTGCTTACAGTTTGTTGGTTGTATTTTTTTTTATTTATTTTTACTCTTTTACATATGTTATTTCAAAGAATTGACTTATAAGTTTAACTCACAAATTTACATTAAAATTTGATTGCTGGCATTTAACTTTTTACATTTAAAATGATGAATGGTTACAGGAATGGTTAAAGGAAAGGAATGGATAAAGGAAGCAAGGAAATAAATCATAAGTAAATTTATTGAAAAAACTGTAGTCGTAATGTAGCAATTTCTTGACCCAGCTGTAATCATAATGTAGCAATTTATTGACCAAACTGTAGTCGAAATGTAGCAATTTAGTGACCAAACTTTTGTCATAATGTATCAATGTATTTACAAAACTGTAGTCGAAATGTAGTAATTTAGTGACCAAACTGTAGTCGAAATGTAGCAATTTATTGACCAAACTGTAGTTGAAATGTAGCAATTTAGTGACCAAACTGTAGTCGAAATGTAGCAATTTATTGACCAAACTGTAGTTGAAATGTAGCAATTTATTGACCAAACTTTAGTCGAAATGTAGCAATTTATTGAGCAAACTGTAGTCGAAATGTAGCAATTTAGTGACCAAACTGTAGTCGTAATGTAGCAATTTAGTGAAAGTTATTAATAGTCTGGTCATAATTATATTTCTAATCTTGCATATAAGAAATGTTGTTAAAAAGTTCAATTTTTAGAAAAATAAAAAGATTTGACTTTTAATATAAATTAATACGCTAATAGATGTAGAAAGGGTAGTGTGACTCAGACTGTAGATTTTCTTTGCTAGCTCTTTTTACTATTTAAATTACCTATAAAACATATACGAAAATCTAAATCTTCAAGGATGGCATTTTAAAACATTTAAGATGCATCTTGAAAACAAGGCGAATAACAAAAAAAATCAGAATAAATAGTTATGGCAGTTGCTAGATCCAGTCTAGAGAAAAATCCCTGGAACTAGCAACTGGTGCCATCATTGATGCTAAACTTTTGTTATTATTTTTTTCAAAAATTATTGTGTCAAATAAGTTCAATCAGTTCACTATGGCTTTCAAGGTATAGCCTTAAATATAGTTTTCTACTCTTTTGTGGTATAATCAAGATTGGTTATACAGGAACCGATATAGGACTTTTTCTAAGTCTCTCTAAATTTGCCATTTCAAAATAGCTGATGATGAAAATTTCTATTACTGATAACTAGAGAGCGAACAAAGAATTTTACTTGAAATTAAAGACATTTTTTGTTATATTGAAAGCTCTTAAGCCCAATTTGTCTATCAGCTTGCGTCTCCTTTATCTGATTGTTCTATTTTTAAGTATGTGGTATAAATTGACATAGATATACAGGAAGACTTTTAGTAAATTTTAGTAACCAAGCTAACTCTGAAATCATTCATTGATTTCCACTGTGTTTTTTGTGTAGATTTCAAACGTCATAAGTGTATAGAAGTTTAGCTTCCATGGAAACAGGACTACAAGGTCGGTCAAAATGGAGAAAATATTTTTTTCAATTGAATTGTTTGCATAAAATAGCCGGTAATTGAGGTCAAAAGGTCAATTTAATATTACCAGGTCTAAGTTAGGCACATGATCAGGATCATAAATGTAGACATATCCACATTTATTAGGAATCTCATATTTTCTACAAAAACAAGGATAAAAGGTCAAAATTCATTTTCAATGTATCCTGATTATTCGTAATTAAATTCGATTAACTTTGCTAAAGAAGCTTGTATTTATAGAATAGAATGAGACTTATAATTATAATTATAATTATAGTTATGCTTGATAAGTTAGTGTTTATAATTCATTGTTTTAAACTTAAACATCTCCCAGCACCTTTAAAGGAGTTTTAATATAGTGCAACAAAATTTTTGCTTCTTTAATAATACTACTAAATATTATCTTAATCCTTCCATTCTCTTTTTTCTGTTTATATGTTAAATCAATGAAATCTATCTATTCGATACATCCAAAAAAAAAATTATTATGTAGAGATTCATTGTTCGTCGCTGAGGTAGAATGCTAGCGACTGTTTTTTTTTTAGATCAGATTCTAAATTCCCTGAAGTTTTTGCATAGTTTTTTGCAAAGTTTTTTTCTCCGTTCTTAAGATATGAATAGCAATTGATAAAGCTGTTGCTGAAAATCTACTCAAGTTCTGTTTTCTCATTTTGAGTTTTGATTAGCTGTTAAATCTCATGTTGCGTGTTATTTCGTCGCTGTTATTTAGCTGTAGTTGCATGTCTATCAGCTTCACAGTTCTTTAGTAATCTCATTTTTGTGTCAGCTCAAAGTTTCATTAAAAAGAATTGGGCTTGTGATGTAAGCATGGTAACTGAACGTTAAAAAGAAGTATCTTTAATCCTTTTAGACATTAGAATCGTAGTGCTTACTCCCGTATTGTTATCCAGTTGTTATGCCTTTAAAAAGAGTTACTTATCAATAACGTATTATTTGATAGTTTTTTAAAAAATTGTATAATGTGCAATGTCGAATAGCCGAAACCACAATTTATTTAAGAAAATAACTATTTCATTGTGTCATGATTCTAAACCTAGATTCTCACTGAAGGTCAAATATATAAAACTTTTTAAAGATATATAAATATATATTTTTTTATACATAACTTTGCATAACGTTCATAAATTATTAAATTTGTTTTGATAAATTTTTTCTAAAAGTTCGCGAATACGCAATGATTATTATTCCAGATATCTGAATTTTCACGTTAATAAATGAAATCTACCATATATGTGTACTTGTTTTGTCAATAAAAGTTTTATTTTTTTTTATTACATATAGCTAAAATTTCTAGCACGCAATCATCATATAGTTACAATGTATCTATGTATCTATAAGATGCTATGCTTAATCTTTTGTTATGAAGATGATGATTTTCTAGGGTATTTTTCTTTTGTTGTTGTTGACCCAAAAGATAATAAAGATGCGCAACTTTGCAGATATCGTAACATCTTAGCGTGAATCTCGGAATCTTTTTAACTAAAATTAGGTTTCTCTACTTTGTTGGTATTTATGAATTTACACTTACTTGACAGCAAGCAGAGTATGAAGAAAAAATGCTTTAGGGTAGGTATGATGTTATGGACACCACGATAAAAATAGGTGGTGTTTACTTGATAGTTGAATCCATGTATACTACTCTTTTGTGTACTACACTCATCGAAAGGATTTACGTTAGTGTTTCCTATTCAATCTTTATAACACAAACAAAATAACACACACTTAAGGTAAACTAAAAGCTTCGAATTGGTTTCAGTTACATTATATAAAAAAATCTTGTTTTGGATCAATATGAGGGTCGACAAGATAACTTCCACGTGTTTTATAACAAAAACATAAACAAAAACACTCATCATTTGAAATAAAATGCATAAAAAATTAGCTCAAAATTAATTTTCTAAATCACAAATTGGCGATTTTTCGGTAGTCCATTAATGACCATTAATGACTGAATCAGTCATGTAGTAATTTTTCGGGGTTTCTGAACCTTAAAGTTCGGATAATTCTTTTAAAATACAAATAATATTTATCAAGCTTCAATGTTAAGCCAACGTTTACGTGTCAACTTGTGGTCGTTTAACAAACCTATTGAATTTGTAAATGTTTTCTTCTCAAACAAAAGCATTTATGAGGTTGTCTTCGGGAGGTTTACTAAAATTTACGCACTGTCTATTATAGCAAACAATAAGATTCAGATTCCTTTAACTATCGACTTATATTTACTGTAATTAGAAAAAGAAGTCGTCACACAACTTGTTTGGTCTTTATAATTAACCTTTCAGCAGTGTTATGTTCCTTTCACCTTTCACTTGATTAGAATTTGCTTTTTATATACAGTCCCATTGCCAAAAATATAGAATTGTTTGGATAAGTTGATAGAACCCATTTTGTATTTAATAATTGATAACGAATCACGCTTTACACCACTGTATCTTTAGAGTTTAAACTTTATTTTTATTTAATTTAATTTTCCGTGATGTATTATGAAAACAGTCTTGCCCTCACCGCAGGCAGGACTCTATTATCTGGCAGTGATACTGTATGATCACCATGGTAATAGATAATCCCATAAATACTATTTAAAGTTCTAAATGAATTAAACTCTCACCAAACCCTTGACCATGAAAGTATAATAACTCTGTTCTGTGGTTTTTATTGGCAGGAGGTGTTATGGTATGTGATTCATTTTGCTTTTCATATTTTTAATTGCTAATATTTTTTATGTTATTATTACGCTCAATGTTATTATGCGCCAAAAATTTTTTAGCAAAATTGAAAAAAAAAATGTATTTACACACCAGGCTTCGCCGACTATTACTCTATTATAAAGATTGTAAATTTACTTTATTCTAATTTTGAAGACTAAATTACGTTTGGAATTAGTCTCTGCACTCTAGGTTGATCATTTGTCAATTGCAAATCAATTAATCAATTTGTATTTGCGTATATATAAACTTATTTGCATAGCCAATTATTTGCAACTCATTATGCAACATTTCTTATTGCTATATGTAGCATATATTTCTATCCAATACACGTCATGCAGCGAACTCTTTGTTTCAGCTTAGTTTAAAGGTTACGCAGTTTCTTTTTCTAATTATATCAAACAAGAATTAAAGGCAAGGTCAGTGGGAGATCAAAATAATATTATTGTATCTTATATAAAAAGGGTCCAAAGGTGAGAGACAAGTATGTCTACATAAATGACAAGTCGCATCACTTTCTCCTACGGAACAGTTTTGTAAAAATAATTATTCATTTTTACTTTGTTGTTTGTCTGTGGTAATAAACGTTTTTAAATTTTTTTAAATATATTCTCAGTTACGTTGATTATCTTTCCGAGCAAATAATATCTCTCGTTTCAAAAGTATGATGTTTAAAATAAATATATGAAATGATGATCTTACTTACGATTTATTATATTCTGTTGTACATCTTCTTGTATTGTTTCACCTTGGTTTTTTAGCTAAGTAACTTATTAGATACGATGTTTACCGTGATTCGGTTTTACGTAAAAAGACAAAAAACTTGAATGAAGAGTTTACTATTGATATATATATATATATACACATCTATCATTTTGAATGTTTTGTATTTTAACTATTTGTAATTTTTTTTCTGCTTTATTTCTGCTTTATTTGTTTAGGTATATTATCAGCAATGGCGAGGCTACAGTCTCTGTGGAGAGGCTTCAACTTGAAGTCTTTTATCAATTTCTTGTTTCCCATCACGCTGTGGTTACCTCATTACGATCTGTCCAAATTGAAAGGTGATGTCATTGCTGGTACAACTGTCGGCATGATGATCATACCACAATCCATAGCATTCGCAAGTCTATCGGGCTTACCTTCCCAATACGGTCTATACGCCGCGCTGACACCAGGTATTGTTTATAGTATTTTTGGCACGTCAAAGGATATCAGTGTTGGACCTACTGTTACCATGGCTTTGTTTACATATCGTTATAATTCCTCATTCCATCCCGTTGGTGCTTCTGCATTAGCATTCATCATTGGAATTGTTCTGCTGCTTATGGCTGTGTTCAAACTTGGCTTTATTGCTAAATTTATGCCCACTCACGTTTTAAGTGGATTTATCTCGGCGGCCGCCATAACTATTGCTTCTACACAGCTGCGTGGTTTGTTTGGAGTTGGAAAGTCGTCATCTTCTAATATAATTGGAAAGCTCGCGCACTTTTTTTCGCACATCGACGAATCGAATATGTGGGACCTGGTTTTATCTATTGTCTGCTTAGCGTATTTAGCCTTTTTCATGTGGCTGTCCAAGCAAAAGATATCAAAGCCTACTAATAGTAAAAGTGTCATGCGACAAATCACGAGCACAATATTTTGGTTTTTATGTGTTGCGAGAAGTGCCTTGATATGCGTTCTAGCCACCCTGGTAGCATATTTAATCTACACATACGGTTATAAAGATTCCTTTACTTTAGCCGGTAAATTACCACAAGGACTCCCTTCGCCCCAGGTAAATTTATTATTACAGATTAGTGTGTTTATCAATATAAACTGCAAATAGACAGGTATCACTAAATGAATGCAATTCCTTAAATGCTTACGTTAAATGAAGGATACGGTTGATAGCTTTGTAACTAAATGCACAGAGCCTTATTCTTACATGGTGGTGTAACTGATTTTTTTAAACAAATATTTAATCTGATAAAAGTGGAGGGCATGTTAAGAAATCTATTCAAAGCATTTTTTTATTATTAGTTTCATATTTCCTCCTCTTGTTTCCGTGGATTTTCCTCTCAGATTGTAACCTTGGATTTATGATGTTGTTTTTATGCTGTTTGTCATTTCAGTTCCCACTGCGATCGTTTTCCATCTCTCAGAATGAAACCGTAGAAGTGGTAGATCTCTTCGATCAATTTGGAGTATCTTTAGTCATTCTACCTACGATCCAGTTCATCCAGACAATATCCATCGCCAAAGCATTTGGTAAAATCAATGACTACAATGTAGATTCGACACAAGAGTTGTTTGGACTAGGTATGGCGAATTTAATTGGATCATTCTTCGGTGGATGGCCTGTTTGTGGTAGCTTTACAAGATCGGCGGTAAACGCGATGAGTGGCACGAGAACGCCCCTTAGCGGTGAGCGTCGTTTGGCTTTTGTTTTCTTGTTCTATTATGGCCTACTCAAATTCATTTGTACTTGAGTAGGCCATGGTTCTGGATTTTCTATTAATTTGTTTTAGAACTCTATCGAATCATGATAATTCGATCGAATTCAAAGACCATTGTGAAGGAAAAGTCTATTGTTTTTGAGTCTCCTATTTCAATTTTTCGTCAGTTTCAAAAATGAAATAATGTATTTAAATAAAATATTATAATTCAACTGTGGATATATACAATGGTATTCTTGTAATCCATAAGTGAAATCGTCTTCTTGATTGTTGCATTGCCTTTCATTTATTTTTAGGTGTTTTTTCGTGTGCTGTTATATTCTTCGCTGTTAGTATATTAACTCCCATCTTTGCTTTCATACCTAAGCCTTCTCTCTCTGCGATGATCATTATGGCAGTAGTAACTATGATAGACTTTCAAACGCCAAAAAGCATTTGGAAAATCCGCAAAATAGATCTAATACCGTATGCACTTGCCTTTTTTGGTACTTTTATTTTGTTAGAGGCTGGCGTACTGGCAGGCGCAGTCGCTTCTCTGTTGATAATGGTTTCCCGAGAAGTGAAACCCAACTTGAAGATATCGCACGATAAAGAAGGAGTCGTCGACGTGTATTTCGACACTGCGCCGTCGTATCCTTGTATCGAAGTTTTAAAAGAATCCGTTTTGGCTCTATTGACGGAAGATGCGAAAGTTATTAACATGGCCATGTCCAATATCAACAATGTTGATTACGCTGTTGTTGCTAGCTTAAAGTCAGTGTTGTTCGAAGTTCAAAAGGCCAATAAAACAATGTTATTCCATAGTTTCTCCAATGATAATGTGAAAGAAATTTTTATCAAAGCTGGTCTTTGTAATACATTCACCGGTGGCGACACTTCGCTGAATGGCAGATATCCTACATCAGAAAGCAAGGAAGAGTTTCATCTTGACGATATCGCAACACAGAACGAAAATTCTACCGATTTAAAACTCCATTTAAATGGTGCTATTGAAAACAACAACGATGTCAAATTCTCAGATGCTTTGATTTAATAAGGACTGGTTTATTTAGGTATACTAGCGGTTAGCACTCAGCACTAAGTACGTTTTTTAACTTTTTTTATATCTTATCTTATGTACACAATGTTTTATAAAAAGTAGAATATCGTTGTTTGTAAATATTTTAACTTTTTTTAAATGTTTTCATGGAATTTTTCGTTAGTTTTTAAATTTTCCGTGTTGTTATTAATTGCACAGTCTTGCTATCTATCTTTTCTACGATATTCAAAAGTGTGATTACATTCTTTCTATATTTGTAGCTAAGTTTTTTAGATTATGAAATGCAGTCTCGTTTTAGATCTTAGTCATGATATGAATTGATATAAATTCTTTCCAACGAGCTAGAGTTGTAGGATTTTATAATTACTTGTAAATAAATAGGGTAATAAATAATTTGTCAATAACATTGAAGCAGTTTTTACTGAAAGTTTTCCATCTATTTTAGAAACGATCCTGTAAATTCATTTATGTCTGTCTGTCCGAAAAAACTTTTATACGTTGATATATTACTTTTTTACTCCTACTTATATGTAGCATCTTCAATTCTAAATCACATCAAATAAATTTAACATAAGCCAAGAAACTTTAAATGTCCAAGTAAAAACAATAAGTGATATATGGTTAGCACGTTGTTTTTTTTATATATTTTTCTAAAAAAAATTAGAACCAGCAAAGAACCCAGCAAATCTGAGAATCCAGTAAACTTAGTTGTTTTATACCACATTCAAGTAGTTGGTTTAATATTGCAGTACTACAGTGTTCACTTTTTTACAGTATATTTTTCTTACAGTGTGAGTCATATTCCAAGTTTATTTTGCATCTTTTACATTATCACTCAAATGCAAAGATGATGTTTTTTTGTTTACTTTTGGCCCTATATAAAGTTAAAATGATAAAAACTTTTTATGTGTTTTATTCTTTCTTTCAGTTCTTCTTTTTAAAGGTATACTATAATTAAAAATATTCAAGCAAAGGCGACATTGTCGACGACCCTTTTAACTATAATATGGCTGGAGCTGCATTGAAAAGACTAATGGCAGAGTATAAACGTAGGTTTCACTTGCAATTTATTGTTTATTTTGACTTTACCGTTCTCTTACTGATTTGCGTTGAAAACTTCCAATGTGTTTTTACAAAATAAGTTAAAATTTGTAATATTGTTCTCTTTATTTTTTCAGAGTTAACTTTGAATCCCCCAGATGGCATTTTAGCTGGTGAGTTATCTGAATCTTTTGCTCTGTTCGATAATTTACAACAAATCAATAGCACTTACAGCATAAATTGGCTTTTATGTCTATATAATAATGTTTTTTAATTGCAAAGAGAGTTTTTAGATAAACTTTATATATGAATTACATGCTGTGTGAAAATTATCTTTGGTTGCATACGTTTTAACAAATTTTCTTTAATAACTGTGAAAGTCATGCGTTTGGTTTTATTTGATGATTTACAGGTCCAGCAAGTGAAGAAAACTTCTTCGAATGGGAAGCTCTAATCGCGTAAGTGTTGAGAATTTCGTTGACTGCTTGATTTTATTTATATTATTTTCATAAAAGACACTTCTCCAATCATGATCTTGTTGTATATTTAGAGGACCCGAAGGTACTCCTTTTGATGGCGGCGTGTTTGCCGCACAATTAATGTTTCCACACGATTACCCGTTAAGTCCTCCGAAGATGAAATTTGTCAGT
This sequence comes from Aglantha digitale, assembly GCA_031471615.1. Classification (NCBI taxonomy): domain Eukaryota; kingdom Metazoa; phylum Cnidaria; class Hydrozoa; order Trachymedusae; family Rhopalonematidae; genus Aglantha; species Aglantha digitale. The sequence goes on along the minus strand of JAUELD010078096.1, from coordinate 2,807 downwards.
GAAGTGTTCCATCCTAACAGTAAGAAGAATTCTGTATTAATTGTATTTCATAAATTGATTATGAACGCTTAAACGATTTTAATGTCCTTGACAACAGTCGAGTGTTTGATGCTTTGAAATATTATTACAACTTAGTTCGTAAAAACACATTTCAGCCTCTCAACGCAAGTCAGTAAGAGAACAAAAAATTAGAAGTGTGACTAAGAGTGTGTTGATTACACAAGTTCTCCATCCCCGTCCAAATTATTTTTCAGTTAATAAAGAATGGAATATTTAAATACTCAGACTGTCTTTTAAAACTAGTCCTTGCCACAACCCTTACCCTCGCATGATGTCATCTCATCCGTTTTATGATAAAATACACTGAAAATAAAAAGAACATTATTTTTATATCCGCCATTTAGTAATCAAAACTAAGTTTATGTCGTAATTTATTGATTGATTTTTCCTCTTTTTAGTTTATGCAGATGGTCGTGTTTGCATCTCCATATTACATGCACCTGGTGATGATCCGATGGGCTATGAAACCAGTGCTGAAAGGTGGTCGCCTGTACAATCCGTTGAAAAAATACTATTATCTGTTGTAAGCATGTTAGCTGGTACGTAGTAACTGTCTTCTATATTTCTAGGTATTATATATACTTAAACCTAAAATGAAAACAATGAGATACTGTAAGTGGTAAGGTACCTAACTTTGGTCGTAAATATACAAATTATCTAGCTTTTGGTAATAAATACCAACAATGTTTTTTTAAAAAAATGCTCAGATATATCTCATAATATATTCATTAACACTAAATAACTTAAATTAACTACACTAATTAAAGAAGCGTTGAAAAAAAGCGTTTACAGATACAGCACAAAATTTACCAAACTAAAAGTAGAAAACTGATTTTAATCTAGATGGATTCCGTTAAAAGATTGTTTTTCTTTGATATTTAAGTCGACTTTAACTTAAAAGTTGTATCTCAGTATTTATTATCTTTTGTTTACCGTCATCCTTTTTACCTTGTATGGTCGTGAAGAATATATTTTGTTATAGAACCTAATGATGAAAGCCCGGCTAACGTTGATGCGTCTGTAAGTGATAAGTAAACAGCTTCAGTAAATAAACAATGTAGCTATAGCTCTTCTAAACTACTGTCTTATCCTAATGTGTTACTGTAAACATGATATTTAGTTTCTCTGCTTCATGATGACTTATAATTTTTAGTGTTTTTTTATTGTTTTATAGAAAATTTGGCGGGAAAATCGAGATAAATTTTATGACATTGCTGAAAAATGTGTTCGAAAATCACTTGGAATACAAAATCTTAATCTTTAAATCCACGTTGTTTGCTATTGGGAAATATTAAGTGGTGGTATTGAAAATGGTGCCTCTCGCGACAGTTTAGCTTTCGTTTGGTACATAGCTTGACATCTCTAGTTACATTATTAGGCATAAGCCCTTTATATATTGCATACGCATGCGCACATGTTATGACATTTAGCTTTATCTCTGGCATCAAATCAATTGTTATGAGGCGCCATTTGGTGAAAAAAAATGGTTTCGAACAATAAATTGTTTTAGTTTCTTCGATAATCTAGAGAAGACACAAAACAGCATAGCCGCCTTCAAACTATAACTGAGTATATCAAAAACTTACAAATTAGCTTTTTAAGTCTAGTAAACCAACTTGGACTTGCTCTTTTGAAATATTAGTTATATCAATTTTTAAAAGAGCGACAAAAAGCAGCACATCATAAGATTGTTTTAGGTAAAAGAAATATATTATTTAGTTCGTTAAAGGCGACCGGGGGACCAACTTAATAGCTTACTTGAGTTCCAGTTAAATACCTTAAACTAGACTGTACCAAAACTATACTTATTAGAATAAGCCAATCATTTTGATAGATTTTTTAAATAAACTCGAATATAAAGTGGTTTAAAATATATACATGAGTCAATCAAAACATGTGATCTTATATGCTTGGCTTGTCATATAAATCTTTTATAAGTGGTTGATTCTGTATACTAATTTGTTTGTTGTTGTTTTTTTGCTTTACACCATGGTTCCAAAAACGTCTTGCTTAACACGTCACTAAACGTCATACTAACAGGTCCAAAAATGTCAAACTAACAGGTCCAGAATCGTCTTTCTAACAGATCAAAAAACCATATTCGTTTAGAAAATTGTTATTCGAACAAACGAATCTAAAAATGTCAATTAATCTTTTATATAGGATTTACACCCAGCAATAAGTTTCCCCTAAAGTTGCTTCCTAGAATTTAAACTTTGTACTGAATTTGTCGAGCAATATCTTTGAAATTTACTGATATACCGAGATATATTTTAGTTAGTTTTTTTCTTAGCTGTGTTAGGCATTTAAAAGGTCGTAAGCTCAAAATTTGCCCAAAAAAGTCTTCATATCTCATGTAAAAAATTTTCATGATATATCTTTTTGCACAAAGCTAGAGATGAAGTTTTTGTATTTTCTTCAATGAAAGAGCTGATGATTTGCTATATAGGTATACATTTGCAATGTTTTACAATCGGCTCATTTGCTGCATTATGTTTTTTACCCTAAAAAATTCTTATTGTTAATTAGGAGCAAAGCTCAAAGCATAGTTTTCTCACTCTTGATTGAAACTCTTTAAGTATATTCCGGGAGTGCAGTAGTCGGTCTTTCTTCTTAAGGTTAAGGGACAGTTTCTTGTCGTGTTTTAGCTCTGGTAAAAAAAATATGTGATCAATGAAAAACTAAAAGAGTTGCTTCTTTACATAGTATATAAACAAACATGGGAAATAGGTACGGAAAAGGGAGCT
>JAUELD010077986.1:0-20926 GCA_031471615.1 Aglantha digitale | reverse complement strand
CGGAACAAGTGCGTCATAACTGCGCTTTAGCCATCGGTAAATATACAATGCTGGATAAAAGGTTAGTTGTAAATCATAAACAGATACATCTATACTGTGGTATTTTTTTATGATAAAAATGGGTGTAATATATCACATATATGGTTGTGTTTCCAAAGCAGTATGGGTAATCCCTCTATTATCGTAGTTGATAAAATATTTCCTTTACTTTATAGATACCTTGAACAACTACGAGATTTACATGGTCTTGAAATCTTACATGCTGTGATGAAAGACAATAAGTTGACATCAATTTAACACGAGGTTAAACCGGTACCGAAGTTTTACTGACACCTATGTTAGACCGGTATCGATATTATATATTATACCGGTACTGATGTTATACCGATACCATTGTTATACCGGTACCGATGTTATGCCGATAACGATTGTTATACCGATACCAATGTTATGCCGATACTAATATTATACCGATACCATTGTTATACCGGTACCGATACCAATATTATACCGGTACTGATGTTATGCCGATGTTGATTGAATAGTTCATTATTAGGTTCATCAGGGTTACAAACATCTTGATGTTAGGTCAACTGAATGTGCTTCTTTGGTTAAATGCAATGCATCGAATAAAAGTCAGCTTTAAGTGTATCAAGTGCTTTAAGTGTATCAAGTGCTTTAAGTGTATCAAGTGCTTTAAGTGCTTTAAGTGTATCAAGTGCTTTAAGTGAACGACGAACAGTTATTTATTCTGATTTCAAAGTTTTCACTCATTATTTATTTTTGCAGTGTATAATGCATGCAGTATTAAGTGCATACAGTATGCAAGTATTTATTACAAGTAGTTACCTCACCCGACTTCCATTGATTAAGTTAGAAATATTGTAAATATTGCTTCCTTCGTTAATATATAAATTTTTATGATCATATCTTGTATACACATTTATTATATAATGTTAATACCAAATATGCTATTATGAATCCCGAAATCATATATTTGTTTCTTGTGTTTAAATATAACCTTTGTTCTTATGTTTTCATTATCCTAGTCACAATGGAAAGGAGGTACTTCGAAAGTTTTTTTTTAAGTCCGTTCAAACTGGTCATGACTTTTATTGAAATATTCATGTTCGGGTACCATATTATTGATACTAAAGATGATGACCACCAAAGATACAAAAAAATCGAGATAAAATAATTGAATTTTTATTCAATTAAGACAGCCTTAATGCTCATACGTTCTCATTTATTATGTGACTTTAATGTGCGTAAACAATATCGTGGATTTAGCATGAAAGAAAGAATAATATTTCATATTTTGGTTTCAGAGATTTTTATAAGCCTTCCAGAAGTTCTTGGTTCTGGTAAATCGAGTGCTCATATTTGAGCTACACTGATGTTACATTTGCGCTTCATATACCGTAAAGCAGCCAACTGAAGTAAAATAAAAAGTACGATAAAAGACTTCATTTATGAGGAAGGACTAGGTATATTTACAACTTTTAGTATTTACTACAAGTCCTATGTAATAAAATTAGAATACATCATTAAAAATGTTTATAATAACATATCGTCTTACATTGTATGAGTGTTATAAGGATATATACATAAATAGTATGGATGTATAACATAGTATGGGTGTCCAACAAAAGAATGGAAGTCCAATGGACCATCCAGGATGGCACCGTCGCAAACATATTTCAATATTTGAAGTGTTCACATTTAATATTTTTAAATAAGTTAAGTTAAGATGCCGGTTTCGTCCATTTCGCTAAACCGATATTCCGTTTATCCGATAGATTTTATCGACCAATCATCACTATACACGACGTTCGATCAGGGTATATAAAACTGATTAAGGGCAGGTACCTAAGGTAATATGGTCGATTAGACAGCACCCATTTCTACATCAGGTGTTTGTTCCGAGGCTACTACCTGTTCGTATTGTACTTTCCACGATTCAATGGAATCCACCTCATAGACCTATATACAAAGAATATAATTTCGTGCTCAAATGATTTTACATAAATAAAGTATACAAGAGCACAATATTCTTCGTAAATACATCTACATACATTGATTTTAGCGTGCATCAAAAATGTATATACGTAATAGGGTTAAAATACTAAATGTTGCATGGCATAAAACGATAATAAAAACGATTTCAAAACAATTTAAGAACTATAAAACTACTTTTAACCTCAGAAACGAACTCTAAAATTTTTCTTTTACTGATTTCTTGCAGTGATCTTGCACCAATGTGATATTGGTAAGAGGGACCTTCTTTCCCCATTACCTTTTCTCGCTCCAAGTAACTGTAAAAAACACGAAGGAAAAAACAATGCAAAAGTATATTGGATGAACTTATAGTAGCATATATTACCAAGATAAAGTTATGATAGCAGGTTTTTAGTGGAACAAGTGGCTTAATTTAACAGTTTCTCTTACTTGTGTTTAACAAATTCTTGAGAGATGAGTTTTTCAACGTCTTTGAATATATCATGCTTCCTGTAAAAAAGAGAATTTAATCAAACTTAAACTATAAATCTAAAATAAAATGCTTGCTTCTTTCCACAAGGAGGATTTTCTGACCAACGACAAAATGTAGACTTGACCATTTAAATCACAGTATCTATTGTCAACGTTACAAGCATAGCTATCTTACTGGTTTTTTGTGATTCCAAACTTTTTTAAAGTGTGCCACATCGAACCTAAATAAAACTAAAAAGGTTTAATACTAGTTAATAAAAGGTTTAAGAAGAACTACAATGGTGACTTATGGGTAAACTTTGATTTTTTAAGTATTTTAACATGATATATATTTCAAAAAAGCTTTGCAGAGTCAGTTTTAGGTATTCAAACAGAGGCTTAGGTCAAGCACCTAAGTTTAGTATTAACTTTAGTAAATAAGATTTAACATTTTTAAGAAGAATAAACAAAATTATCAGCTACCTTCTTTAAGGACTCCCTCGTTCATGAATATCATGCTTAAAATGATTAGAAGTAAGCCCATCTCATTCGAATTATCTCTTGCACTAAAAAAGTTACAATGATCACACCATCGTAACAATCATCAAAAGTAAACAGAAACACCATGAATGTAGGTAAGTGTAAAACTCATTCAGATAACTATATTTACCCATTTAACAACTCGTTAGACTGACTGTCAATCAGTGGATTGGTTAAAATATAACCTTTAAGTTTGCCCTCTTCGTTCGCCATTTGCACAACATCATATCCAAATATCTAAATAATACTGAAGTTTTATTTTGCCATAGAACAGAAATTACATGAGACAAACTACCTCATCGAAAGTGAGAATAATTATTTAACTTAAAAAAGATTTTCATTTCATTTCACTTATTCATTTCATAAAATAACATTATTCAATTTTATAAAATTTGTTATAGCATTTTACTCATTGGATATACAGTATGTGTTTAATACTAGTTAATGGCACAAAATTATTTATTTTATAGATCCTGTTAAATAAATGAAAAAAAAACATAAGAAATAAAAATAAGGCGCAAAATGCATACACCCACACAAATAAAATAATAAGATATAATAATATAATGGAGAGAGACTGTATTTACATTTCACTCACCTTTAAGAATGAAACTAGACAAATAGGTACAAGTAATTAAAATAATGTAGTAACCTGTTTAATTTCCTTAGTAGCTTCCTCAAAGACTTGAGCAAAAACTTTTGCATGCTCTTTCAGCACATTTTTTACCATATCTATTAAAATTAAAAACAGCTTAAAACCGATCTTGGGATATATTCTACAAAAAATGTCAGTGGCTCTCTGGAACTTTAAAGTAACAAATATTTGAAACTATGATTTGTAAAAAGAGACCTTATAAAAACATGGAGCCAAACAACAAATACACCACTCAAATATGAAAATAATAACAACTTTTATATCATCTTAGTATTAATACTATTAATTCAATAAGAAATTAATATCATCACAGAAAACTAAAATGAACTGCAGTGAATTACTGAACTGCGGTTATTTTAAACCGACCATTAACGTAAGCATTACCTGCTCTCTTTATACCAATCTTTTTCCTATCAGCAAATAATATGTATCTAACTAATTCAGCAGTCTAAATAGTGAGATCAGGTTTAAACAAAAACAAATTTACATAAACTACCCAATAAAAACTACCCATTTGATTTAATGTGTCAGTACTTTAATGGGAAATTAAAATAAATTTTTAACAAAAATTCAGTAATATAATGAACTCACTTTCCGCTTAAATTCAGCAGTGCTCATACTATTTGGTGAATCAACCCCTGGACTATCTGCATGCTTTTCAATTCTATAAAAATGTTAATATATAAGAAATGTAAAACCTATAGAAGTTGAACACAAAAAATATTTTAGAATACTTACTATATTCTAGCGAACAAGACTTTAAAAGGAAATGAAATAAAAAAAGTTACAAAATTAGTGACATTAGTGAATATTGTAAAATAATTAAGCGTATACTTTTTTCGTTTCTGTGATGATTGTGATGACTGGGACTCTTGAATATTCTCCTAATTAGAAAATTTTATTACATACATCAATATACAACAAAAGATGATATCAAAAAAAAAATAAGACAATACAGCACCGTACTTAAAATGCTTAAACTGTGACATCCAAAATGACTTCTTATAGCCCATTCAACTAGGGGACTGCTTGTGGGGATTGCTCTTCTTATCACGATTAGAAAACAGAAACAAGCTGTGTTCTCTAGTAGACCCTTGAAAATGAGGGAGAACCTGGCAAACTTAGTTATTTTTCTTACAGTGCATGTCATATTTAAAGTTTATAATGCATCTTTTACATACACACACACAAAGGCATAGACAAGCTATACCAACATGTTTATTATCCTTTAATGTCTTATTGTATAATTAGGGCATTCAGCTTAGCACTGGTCCTCTCCAGTCCCACACAATGTATAATGCTTTGAAAACATGAAGAAGTTTAAATGAAGTTCTAATGATGTAATCTTAGTAACTACACTATTTTATATATATTTAACAGTTTTTACAAAAATGAAATAAACCTAAAAATAAACAATGAAAAGAAAGTACAGACATTATAAGATCCTAGTGACAAATTTGGTGTCTTACAGGTTTTCAAAAGTTCATTGTTTATGCTACAAAAACATTTGCTTTAGGGGTGAGAAATGACAGCACAGCTGAGAGAGCAGAGAATTATTCAATATCATGTACAGAAAAACTAACCTTTGCGTTCTTTTGTGATCTTGAAGGCATTGTGAAAATTATCTTGATAGAGTCAAAACATTTATAATGGTTTATACAAAATATAGTAATTTATTTAATAGTATAATGTATATAACCTAAATTAAATTTTTCATTTCGTAAAGTTGAAACAAAATAGAATATATCTGCAGAGGTTTAGTCACTTGGTGCTTCAAATCAAAATATCTTTAAAAAGTTGCTTTAAAACTGCATTTATTATGTAGACCTACTTACAAGTAAGTAAGTATATATTTACTGCAGATCAATGAATTACAAAATATAAGCAAATTACAAACATTTATTATAAGTTAATAATTAAATAAGAAGGATCAGCAGAAGGTATATTTGTTAATAAGTAATATGACAAAATTTCTTAAAGGAATCCAAAGCTTATGTAAAAATGTAAATGTTTCATATATGATGAAATTGCAAATTTAGTGAAATTTTCTTACAGTTTTAAGATACATGCAACAAGCAGCTTTGAACAGATAACTGAAGCATGGGATAGTTAAAATCATGGTATTGAAGAAACCATAGAAAAACATTTCCAAAGAAACAAATAGAACAAATGTTACAAATAGAATACCACTCGAAAAACTTTTTGTTTGTGGCAAAGCTGTATATGTAGTGCACTAGCCTTTGAAACTCAAGGAATTGACTTTGATAATGATATTTTATGGGAGGGATAACTCTTAAATCATTATAACATAAAGTCACCATAAATGAATAAACAACATTGAAAAACGAATACTCTACTGACAACAAACAAAAATGTAGTATAATTTTTATCTCCCGCCAAATTTCCCGCGTGCTTTAGTATTGTGGGCGTATAGATTTTTATTCTTCATCTAAAATAAAATACTATTTCCATCGTTAATAAAAATAACAGTTATTTAGTTTACTCATGAATGGTTTACATAAGGTTTCTTTTTCTAGTAAGTGAAAATGTTTCACTCGCCTTGTACACTATGTGAATCAAAGTAGCGTCATGTCTAATTGAATATTACAACAAATAATATAATGACAAATATATATAAATAAAAATAACATCTTCGGGTGTACGACATCTTAGTGCGGTTTTAGGCGACAAAAAAAATTAAAGAAGAATATATCATAAAAGAAGTTTTATCCTTGACAAAGCAATTAGAGACACAAGTTTCATCTCCGGCCCTCAACCACTAACCACTTTCTCTGTCTATTACAACGGTTTTAAAAATATTAAACTAATTTTGATAACAATGATAACAATAACGGGTGTTCATATATGTGTGCTTACCCAAGTAAAAAATCATCCCGAGTACGTTTTGTAAATTTTATGTCCGTACTTGGGATGATTTAATTTACTTGGGATGACTATGGCGGTAAAATGCGCCCGATTAAATAAAAATAAACAAACTCGTAGAAATAAGTACAAAACAAAAAGTGATATAACAGATTATGAAAAAGAAAATAAATTCTTAGTAAAATTTATCATTAAATTTTTTAAAAAAACAGTATTTTGTGTTTTGTTTTGGGTCTTGACGAAAAAGAAATGGTATCCACATAGAAAACAGTAGAGACTTTCCTAAAAGATCCTGGATGAGTTATTGATAAAAAAATATCCAGGTTACCCAATTAATTTTCTGTAAAAGACAAAAATTCGGACAGAAAATATACAAATTTAAATTTAAATTTAAATTCTGGGCGTAAAATTTTGCACTTACTCGGGACAACAGTATTTACTTGGTTGTCGTCCCGAAACGGAATAAACGGAAAACTCTCGCAGAATACCACAGGATCTTATGCAAAAGATGGTAAACAACGTAAAGAGTATGAAATTGATAGTTACAAGGAAAACTATCGCAACAAAACATTTGACTAGAAATTCTCACGAATCAACCATTGAAATATTAAAGAAAAGCTAGATGATAAAGGTAAAAGAAGTATAGAGCTGTTAATGGAAGCAGGAGCTTCACATAAGTTCTCCCATATGTAACTGTAATATTAACACGCACACTTCTGAAATGTTATTTCAATCCCTGGTCTACCATCAAAATGTATATGTAAGCTTGCCAGGTTCCCAGGACGCATAAAAAGGTTTCACATGACATAAATGATATCGAACTAGTAAAAAAACGAAAATGAAAACCTTAAAGGGATTCTGAGGTGTCAAAACATGTTTTACACATAAAAGAGCGACAAAAACTAAGATCAACACTTATTGTTTCTTAAACATTTTTAAAAAAAAAATTCAGCTAAGATTCAGAAATAAACAATTTGGATGACATCACATAGGCTTAATAACCCACATATTTTCACATAAAACAACCCAGAATAACTTAACAAATATTGATTTTGTGAACATGAAATTTGTTACGTGATTAGACATAAGAGTTTAACATTTAATGAAGATTTTTAACCGAAAAAATACCCTGTCGGTTTCTAGATCCAAATATCTTTAATGAAGAGTCTGGATCTAGTAAAAAACTTACAAATTATCACGTCAAATTTTATTCAATTTGATAGTAACTTATCTTTCTTTCTGGAAAGTTTCATGTGCACTTCTTAAACATTTTCTAGTATGTGGTATCACCAAGGTTGCCTATTTCTGTAAGTAATTTTCTGTCGTTATCTTTATAGAAATAAAAGTATCGATCAGAGTTTTTAAAGCTCTTTAATCTGAGGCAAACATGTCCTAACACATCCTAAATGATGTCATTGCATTGATATTGACAAAACGGGGCATCATAGTAGGTAACCACAAATTGCCATAAATAAAAAGTCGCTACCTCAATTCAATATAGGCCTAAGTCTATTTCCTTTGTTTTTAGTAGATTATTTGTGTTTAAAATCACACAGAAGAGTTTTTCCAATATACGACTTCTTTCTTACGTCCAAAAATTTAATTTCCTTTTTTTAAGGGTATCACATTCCTGTTTTATTTTTTGAAAAAATAACAAAATTAATTCTAAATTTTGTATTTAGGCCTTTGTTTGATTATGGACTTAGGCCTGGTTTTCATTCTTAGACTAGGTTTATGCAATGCAAAAGAGGCCTAAGTTCATTTTTATAAAAAATAAGATAAAGTCTGGTATCTTGCGGCAAAAGGATTTTGAAAATCTCAAGTCAGCTTAATTCAATCCAAAAGACGACGTTATTTATATGTATATTCATCTCACTTAGGTCGAGACTCGTGACCTGTAATAAGCGTGTGTGTTTAATAACTAATAAATGCCAAATAAATCAACAAAACGTGTTCTTCATAGAATGATAATTAAGCAATATTAAGCACTCTATCCTACTTTAAGTTTTCCAAACAAATTGATTTTGTGTTAAAAAATAAGATTGTCAGTGCTATACATTTCTTGCTCTAAAATCTTTTAATGTAGTTTCTCCAAGGGCGATTAATCTTGGATTGTAACAAAAAAGCTTGTAACCAGTTTACCTCCATATGATTACATTTCTAAATATAACTTATTGTATATTCGTAATTTTAGGTTTTTGTGTAGGGTTAAAAAAATAAACAGTACCTGCGAAATGGTTTTGTGAAAATAAAGTTTTCGTTGATTTTTATCAAACGAATCTTGAAACTATTTTACGATGGGAGTAAAATTTTAGATGATTACTTATTCTAGATTTCGTATATTCGTTCACGTTATTAATCGTAGGAGGTACGAGGTTGAATGTAATGTTGAAATAGGTCTATATAGCATACCTTACAGTCAAGTGGATGTGCACTTCAAAACACAGTCAAGGAAATATATACGTAAAGACGCAGTCAAGGGAACATGTACGTATAGAAAATACAAACAAATTCAAGTTAAAAATTCAAATAAATGCTAGTTAAAATATAAGATATGTAACCTACCCCACCGAAGCACAAATAGGAGCATTTAAATATTATCTGAGACTAACATATAAGATAGTTACGCTTCTTTGTGTAAAAAGATTTAAGAGTTTCTAGGTGAAAATAAGGACTTGTATTTCAAGGACAAGATAGTTGTAGACAGAAAATACAACCACAAAAATGGGTAATTTTGACTCAAAACTAAAACTTTAACTAAAAACATATCTTGAACATCGGATAAGAATCTTATGATGATTTGTAATAATTTTGGTTACTTCGGTGTAACGAGCTGACTTTCGCCCTGTTAATATCGATTTTTATTTTGTTATGATATCAAAGAAGTTTTTACTACTGTAACCACACACAGTAAATATTCAAAACCTGTTAAAACGATATTATAGAGCGAAATTAGAAAATAGAAATTAAAACCAGAAAAACGTTAGCAGGTTCAATGGAGTTTTTCAAAGGAATTACATAAAATTGAACCATAAATCTATTCATTTACAGCTTAAAAACATGGTGTATTGAAATTTTCGCGAAAAAACACATTAAAAACATATGCAAAATGGTTTAAGTATTGACTAGAACTTTTCATGGCTAAACCATAAACCTTAAACCATTACACCTAACATGTACTTCAAATGGTTTTGCTTCTTCTAAATTTTCTTGGAATTATAAAAGAACTGTAAGCTTTAGCAATGCAATGTTTTCTGATATTGCTTTCGTCCATTTCATTGAAGAAATTAATTATCAAATTACTTAAATACGTAACATACGCTACATGCTGTCATGATTAACTTTATTGTGCGAGAAATACACATATTGCAGATTTCTAGTTCCCATGCTATGAACATTATGTCATTTGCATGTTTTTTTAAAGTATTTTGGCCACCATAAAAATTAGATGCTGAAAATAAAAAAAAAGATATAAAAATATAAACACACCAAACTAAAGCAGATAACTGCTTTCTCCTGATATTTTTTGGACTAGAGTTAAATTGCATAAATCTAGCATCAAAATTTGTTACGGCATTTTTATACAGCATGTTGTCTATCAAGACCTTTATTACATGGTTAGGTAGTTAGGTAGGTGGATTTATCTCTTCAATCCAATAACAATATGATCCAATCCAATCAATCAATTTCAGCAATAAACTTTGAGTCTGTAAATTAAGTATTAAAAGGACTTAAAATAATTCGAGACAGAAATCCCGTAAGATTTTATTTCAAGAGTCGGATTTGTTTTGGAAAGACATGGGATTTTGGAATGACAGAATGAACTCACATGATGTTGGAAATAGAATTAGACATTTTATTCCCTCTATTTTTGATATACCATGTTTATCCATTAAACAGGCGTTCAATAATACAAATGGCTCACTCTTGTAGCTATACATAATAAATACCCAGGAAAATGGCTGATATTCCGGTCCTATATATATATAATATATATTGGCGGTACCCGACTGGACTTCCCTTCCTTATTTCCTTCTTCATCAAACACTTCTTTTAGATAGTTTGTTCTGTCAAGGACTAGTTTTTATGAAACTAGAGAAAATCTTCAAGAATAAATGAACAATACAATAATATATACTACTAGTGTACATACATAGATAGCTGAACTCAAAATTTAAATGCTTATAGCTATATATAGCTAGCTATAAATGCCCTCTTTGGCTTGTGCTCCTAATACTAGATTTCACAGTCTCAGCTTTTGAACAACAGAGTTAAACTTTCCGTTCTTCGGTTGCAAGGATTAAGGGGAACACATTGAATGGAAATATCAAGTTTTAGGCGGAAAAAAGAGTTTTTATTGCAAAAGTTAGAAATATGAAGATATAAAATATTTGTTTTTAAACTAATCAGCAGTTTTTAAATCTTAAATAAAATTAAATACCAACAAAAACTTCCTGTACCACTACAATTACTGTTTTTTTTTACCTCACAATTTCGGTGACGGAAAGTTTATTATGTCATGAAATCATGTATTTTCAAACTAAAAAGTTTTTCTCTACGCAATATTTTATTTTTTCCCCCTATTTTAAAGACTCTTTTATATATTTCTTTGAAAAAAGCTTTAAAAAGTTCCTTGTAAAACAGACATTTTTGTTATATATATATGCTATAAATTTATTTTATTTAAGTTATGTACTTTTAATATTTTACCTGTGTATATATTTAATTCTGGTTTGTTCCAATTTATATAAAAGGCTTCCCTGATTTTTCAATTATAAAATAAATTTAATCTTTTTGTAATTTTATTATTATCAATGAGGTTTATTTAATCATTCTTATTTAATCAACTTATTTAATATATATATACCAATAAAACAGAATTTCATATGGGATGAGCTAGTCCAGGGTCAACTAAAACACCTAAATCTTTATTGTTACCTTCTTGTCAAGAATAACATCCCTTGTATGTTGGCATGATGTATTGGTGCAGATGATTTGCCCTACCAAGGTGTAGAATTTTACACTTACTTTGGTTTAACTTCATCTACAATTCCCTTTCAGGAGACGCGAGCGAACGCTCTCTTGAAATTTTCAAACAAGAACAATGTTTTAGAATAATAAGCAATAATCAAAATGTTAAACTTATTAAAGACAAGTCTTTTACCATTCACCTGCTGAAATATTCCTAAAAGGGACTGATAGTAGACTGATAATAGTAGATTCACATGACCATTTGAAAAGTTTATCCAAGTTGCATTGCAATTGAAATTCGGAATTTGGTTGATTTATTTTTTTCGCACTTCTCTGATGAATTTGAGCAACTACCTTCGACTCTAACTGATTGTCTAAAATTAAGTAGAAAATCTCTCGGCCACATAAGTAATTCATTGTCTATGCCATGTTTATGAATTTTACGAGTAAGTTTGGCATGGGGTACGTATTCAAATGCGTTGTGTCCTTTTTCCATAGCAGGTGTCCAATGATCAAGCAAGGAAGTTGTAGATAGAAGGAATAACATCGGTTTTTGTTAAACTTATTGATTCTATTTATTCATTTAATTGTTTTAAAACCGAGCTTGTTGACTATATATGCAAAAATATTAACCACAAATATATTTTTAAGAACTAAAATTAATGAGTATTTAATTGATACAAGCTGTAACTTCTATTATAATCACACACTATGTGAGAGAATCAGAGGAATAATTCCGACAAGTTATATAATAAAAGAAAAAAGATGTTGTGGTTCCTTCTAGATACAAATTTCTTGGATCAAGCATTATCAGTAGGTTTGATAAGCAAATTTTTTTTGATATGAATCCATGTTGTGCTTGGGAAAGGCAGTTGTTGTCAAGCTGTCCCGTATATTAGATTCTAATAGTTTACAAGAAATGTATATTAAGCTTATTTGTCGATAGTTTTGTTTCCTTTCTTGTAAAGAGGTATAATAATAAAATATTTTCGGTGGTAAGGTAATCTACTAATATTTAATGATTTTTCAAACATTAATTTCAAGGGAGCAGCAATTGAAATTTCTTATCTTTCTTAAGTACTTAGAATGAAGATTTGTTTGTTTCATTCATCAACCTTTTCTCATAAAATTGATATTTATTTTATTGATATAGAACATATAATCAAGTAGTTAATATATATAAGTGTTCTGGTGATGTCATCCAAGCTGTCTAATCGATACAGGCCCAGAGTTGACCTCAACAGACATACCAATCTAGTAACACAGCAAGTAAGCAAATTTTCTTTTATAATTTCGCAGTTAATTATTTTACTACTGACTGAGCGACTACTGTACTACCATGGAAGTATTAAGAAGGAAACACTTCTTTGTATATGTTTTTTATATTCACTAATGGTTTCTATTTATTTCACTAATTGCTTAAAAGCTACGTGTGTCAAATATCTGTACCATTATTAGTCGTTAAAAGTTTTATTTCATCCCGAAAAATGTTTTCAAAGAAATATTTCTAAAAAACTTTTCTAAAAAACTTTGTCCAGTAAACGTTAAATCCTCAAAACAGACAAAACTTAACTATTTATTTTATAGTTAATCAAACATAGATCCAAAATAGCTTAAGAGTATATTAATCATAATGACATGGGAAGAAAGATATCTGAAAATGCGCACAAGCTATTAAGGATTCCCTTAGTTGTTGTTTATACAAACATTCGTTTTTTCATAGATTTTCTTTACTTTTACGGAATAATTCTCACAAACAAAATAATTCTTACAAATAATTCTCACATATATTCAAGGTGATTATATTGGTTTGATAGTTGTCAACTGCTGTTGTAGAATTTAATTACCTTTGAGAATCAAAGTAACTGTTTCGACGAGCCTTGGTACAAAAGAAATTATTACATGTTATTCCTTCTCATTTTATTTCCATGGTACTACTATATTTGAATTTTTTTTAATTGCAAAATTGAATTTGTATATTTAGCGACGGTTACGACATCTAACTTGCATTGTCGGTCGAAATATTGACTCTAATCTTATACCTGCAACACGTCAGGCTTCTAAATGTTCGCTACTCAGCTTATATTACACCATTCATAATACTGACAATGACATAGGTATGTTTATGTTTACGTGATTGGTATGTATGTGTGGTATGTGAGCTTTTTATTATGTGATTATTTTTATTATATTCTTTGTTTATTTTATGCTTTTGTCAAGATCTGTTGCAAAATTAAAAAGTTTATTTGTGACATTTGTTTTTTACCTGAAAAACTGTTTTAAACAGTTATTTAAATATAAGGAAATAATTTCTAGTTACCTGATTGAGTTTTAAATCCATTTTGTTCAAAAGGTGTAATATGTAATAGATATGATTGCTGTGTTTCACCTTTGATAAATTAGAGATTCAGTAGAGATCTTGTTGTTTTTCAGATTATGAATAATTATCTGTGATATGATCTGTGTAGTTTTTAAGCTCTTTAATATAAACCTGATTAGCTTGGACCTAAAGAGCTTGAAATGCTTTTCACTTAGATAACAAAACACATCGACATATTTTTTTTTCTGATGAAAAATTGAAACTGGTATTATCAAGAAAATAACATCACTGTGAATAATTAACTGCTTTAGAAATAAAAATGTTAAACCATCGTAAATGTTGCCAGCCATCTTATTCTGAAAACAAAGTGTTCTTAAAAGGAACTTGAGATTAAGAAGTCCTACTTGCACTGGAAACTTTAATTAATTCTGAAAGTGTTAGATGACATATGAGCTAGCATCTGTTTTTGATTACTGGTCCAAAATTCTTATTTTAAAAGAATATAATGTAGCAAATAATTAGTGATTCCAGAAACTTAAACCAGACTAATCTTTGGAATTTGTTTGTTTTATGAAATATTCCAATAATTTACTATTAACTATTTATTTACTGTTTTTTACTATTTGCTTTTAGTTTTATATCAAAGTGAAACAATTCATGACACACTGGTAAGATTTAATAAGTTATGATTTTTATGACAATATACAAATATAGATATACAAATATACAAACATTTTTAAACAACTGTTACAATAGATTGTTGATTCTTTTGTCATCACAAAAAATGTTCTTATACAATATGTACAATTTATGTATTTGAGTATTCAGATGGAACTTCATTCACAACGTCAGAGAAGGATTTCTCTGCTTAACGAACCGTTAGCTCAGTTGGTCGAGCAATAGCACTAGAATTACATTGATGTGAGCTCAATTCTCGTCTTGTAATGTCTGTGTTAGCTTTCCTTCCACATTAATTTAGGAGTAACTTTAATTTCATTTAAGTTTCATTTGCACATAATGACCAACATATTATTCATTATTTAGAACCCCAACTGGAAAGAATTTGATTCAAATGTCTTTTCAAAACATCCATCTTATACTAGAGATTGTATCTTTTCTATATTGCTTCAGAAAGTATAATATTTAAAATTAAGCCGAATTTTATTTAATATGAATTATTGTTTATGTTGTTTTTATGTTTGGAATTGTTTACCTTAATATTATCTTAGCTTCTATAAAAGTATGTGTTTGGGGTGCTAAGCTAAAGAAAAATTTTCAAATGATTTTGTGTTATCAAGTATATTTTTCAGGATTAGTTTATAAAAAAGATCAGGTAAAAAAATATTTTTGTACTGTCTATCATTACATAAGTTTACTGTATTAATATATTATTGTTATTAGTACAGGTTTTTTTATTAATTATTTTAATTTATTTGTCTACAGCTCCGGTCTATTGTTGGTGGGTATGAAAGTAACTGTTTGCTTTTTCGACTTTTTAACGGTTATTACGCTATGCTTTCGGTAAGCAGTTATTATGTAATACCATCAGTTAGTCTTATGGTATCATAGAGACTGAAATATCGCAACATATTCTAAACGTAACGAGTTTCATGAAAATTTTCTTATAGAGATTCTAAATGTTATTTCTAATATAGAATGACAAACATGCAAAAATGTACTGCATAGTATAAATAGGGGTACAGGGTGTTTGTAGTAACAATCATACATCATTCAGAGACACATATTTTGCAATAAAGTTTTTATTATTGGCTCCCACTTTCTTTACTGGCTGTAAGTGAAAATTCTGGAAAATTTCCTGAATATTTGTTTTTTAAAAAGTTGTTGTATTAAATCATGATATGATGAAAAAAATACTACAGTTCAACTGACTTTCTACTAGTTCATTTGTTATTGTATTTTTATCATTATATCTTTTATTCAGACTTTCAATGCAACAGAGAATATTTTACATAACCACATAAAAACATGTAAAGATCAGGTTGGTTGAATAATATTTTTATTAAAAAAAAAATATTGAGGAGGGCCCAAAAAAGATTTTATCATTTCAAAATGGTAGAATATGGAAACTTTATGTACTGATAGCTTGGATAAATCTTGGATATCATTTTTAAGTTGAAGTGCTTATAGAAGTGGTTATTGTAAAATATAAAAACACACTCTGGCTTGCTATTTTAATTTTTAATGCTTTTTAATTTTTTATTTTATTTATTTGGTAGGTCTGTCTATCTTACAAGAAGGCGTCATTATTGAGGTTAAAAATTATTGGTTCACGTAGCATTAGATTTTAAAGTAGAATTTAGCTTTATTTATTTATTTTTAAAGTGCTTATTAGACAAATTTAAAAATAATTGGAAATTTTATCCTTTAGCCACTTGGGGCCGACATGACGCTTTTTTACCAATTTAAAAACAAATTTGAATGCAGTAAACTGAGTTCATATTTCAGTTGAGTTAAACCTCAAATATGTTATTATGTTTTTATGGTGACATTTTTATGAGACAGTGATCAAATTCCAGCCTCCAATGAATAATTTTTAAAATGTAAAAAAACAGTTTTAAATTTTGTGCATCTTTCAAACCATTGTTTTGATTTTAGAGTTAATGATACAGTAAAAGCTATCAATCAAACCAGACAGCAAGTTCATCACGTGCGTCTCCAAATGCAGCTTTATTTAAATTCGTATGATTCTAAAAGAAAGAAAGTGAGTATTGAATATAAATAAACACTAACCAAATTTTCTTTATCCTGCTTTTCTTTAAATTAAATTGAATTTGAATTTATTTCAAATTTTTACAATTTGCCATTTTTGTAAGTTTTTTTATTGTTACAGCGACAGAAAGTAGAAGCTTTGAAGTTTCAAAACAATCTTTTGAAAGAAGAAGTTACTTTATTAAAACAAAGATTGCAGACAGGTATAAAAAAAGAATTTATAAATCTTTTTTTGACTAAAAAGATAAAAATCAATATTATCTTATAATGCCATTCCTTTTAAAAAATGGAAATCGTTAAAATTGAATTAAATTTTTCATCTCCTTATTTCATTTAAGTCAATTCAATAGAGTCATTTGGTCAACACTAAGCTTTTATTTTAGATAGCGAAATTAACATGTCTCAAAAAGGTGCTTTAAAGGCTAAAGGTAACTGTTTCATAGACCTGAAGGTTTTGATCAGACTCATTAGATAAGCCTATTTTCATTGAGATTAGATTTTTATAGATTTACTACAGATTTTGGTTAGCTCAACTCGACTAGAGGCTATTTGTGACAGGCTTCTATTTTTTTATATTTTTTTTTTTAGAATCTGACCTTCAAGATTGTCATGATAATTTGGAACAATATATATCTGATATGAAAGTGTGTCACTCAGCACATATCAGCAGGCGGTAATTTGATCCAAGCTTACTCTACTTGTATAACGCATCCTCTCTTCAACTAACGCATCCCCTCTTCCACACACACATTTAATATTTCATGATCCACATTTCATGAGCCACATTTCATATTTCATGATCCACTAAGGCGGTAATTTATACTAACCCTATAAAATCAATTCAAAAAATTAATATAGATGAACACAATATTTTATATTTAGGTTTAAAGTTTAACTTTTTAGTTTTGATATTTAAACATTTTTAAAAATAATAACGAAATAATTGTTTTGCTGATTCAATGATAATAATGATGCTTTGATGATACTGTAATTGAAAAGAATGATTTATATTTATTTTTTTATTCTCGATAAATGATTTTAATGCATGATTATATTTAGAGAGGAATTATTGAAAGTTAACGCTCATTTAAGTTTCCGACGGCGTCAATTAGCAGCTGAATTAAGTTATATTTATCCAATAATTGAATTGGTAAATCTTTATTTGTTTATGCTAAATTTATTCTTCTAACTGTTCTTCTGCTGTTTTTACAAATCCTGAAGAAAATTTTAAGATTTTTTAAAATGTCTAGTTTCTTAGCTAAGTAAATCTTTATTACTGAGTAAAAGTGAAAAAAAATATCTTGTTTAGTCACCAGCTAAAAATGATCATACTAAAAGAGAATACTCCATATGTGGCGTGAAACTACCTAATTCTGAAGACTTTCTAGGTAATATTATTATCTTAATGAAGATATCTTCAATCTATCTAACTTGTAAAACATTCACTTGAAGTACTTGACAATTATGTGCAAAGCTATCCACTAGAGAAGCTCATGTGAGGATATCTCAGAAGCTTTAGTCAATGAAATTATTTGATTATTCTTTAGGTGAAGATGAAGCGATGTTAGCTGTTGCTATTGGTAATGTAGCACATCTTGTTTATATGATGGCCAAGTTTTTAGAACTACCATTACGTTACCCTCTGTGGTCTATGGGCTCCAGATCAACGGTTGTTGATTATGTCACAGATAAGTTGACTGATAAAGAGAGGGAGTAAGTGTGATTTAAATGAGAAATTTAGGTTGCTGATGAAAATGTTTATTTGAAAATTTTGAAAAAAAATTGAAAAAAGGAGTAGAAATGATTGAGAACATAAATTAAATATTTTTGCTGTGATGCTTGAAATGTTTGATGTGCAGATGTTTGCAATAAGTAGGCACTGGTTGTTGTTAAGATAATTTATTATTTAAAAGTATCTAACGTTTTGACTGCTTTTTATATCCATGGAGACATCTACTAAGGTTTTATTATTTTTTTCTCATAGATTCCCGTTATATTCGAAAGGAAAAGAAAAATTCCAATTCAATTATGGTGTTTTCTTGTTAAATAAAAATATAGCACAAGTAATTTTTAAAGCATATTTACATTGCAATTACGTGTTGATTTTTTGTTTTTTCACTCATGTTCGAAGTCAACACAACAGTCAGCTGGGTCCATTATTTTTTTAGCTACGATATCACAATGGCTTAGGAACAGCTGATCTTCGGAATACACTTTCAAATTTAAAACAACTGTTGGAAGTGAAATATGGTGTTCGAATGTAAGTATTTTATTTTACAAACATCATTCTCACACCATTTTTTTGTAGTTTATTCTGAAGGTACAATATTTACGTTCTTTTCTTAAGTGTGATGAGATCCGACAACAACCTTGCTGCTATCTCTCGACGTATCTTTGCTTCTCGTTCTGTATCTCTTCCAGTTACATCTAGCCCTACTAATTTGTCCCCTCCTGATAAAATATTTGATCTCAATCAAGACAGACTCTTGTTACCTACAAGTAAAGACCGTCCTCGCAGTCAAGTAATATCTTCCGGCTTGCCTTCTGTCCATGTGAAAAAACAAAAGCAACATCGATTTCTGTCTCGTAAATCTAGTAACAAAAAACTTTTAAATGTCACTCAAGACCCTGATGATATATCACCAGACTTAATCAGCGTTCCATTCGAAGATTTGATACAAAAAACAATAGAAGGTGAATTGCATACTTCAGATAAAAAACAAACACCTAGTTTCAATAGTTCACTTATCGATTTAGGTGAAGATAGCATGAGCAATGTGAAGCCACATGGCTGTAATAAAGGCGTTAGTGACAGATCATTTAATCAGCAGTTTAATGATGATTTGATCATACCTGATCCTCCACTGTTATGTACTGAAGATCTGTTAGTTTGAGTGTTATGTGCTGATTTGTTTTGTAAATGAGTATTACTGTATGTAAATAAAGAATTTTTCATTCATGATGTTATAACATTAAAATTGATTCAAAAAGGTTATTTTTAACATAGAGTTTAAGAGGAACCGGCAACCTTTTAATACAACTGAAATCTTTTCTCTTGGGAAACAAGAAGAACGATAATTTGTGTTCTTGTGGAAACTCCTTCAACTGTAATATTCTAAGAAGAGACCTAAATTACTTTTTTATTATATGTGCTAATTTATTTATTTTGATCATCTTTTTCTTTATTTCTTCCAATACAAAAGTCTTAACTACACACTCACTGATTGTTTGTTATCTCACTATCCTATCACTTAAAAAGATTAGTTCTTATTCCAACTTCTTTATCGTAATTGGGGCGTGATTAAAAGAAGGTGAAGTAGACATGCTGTTGTCATATTTACTTTTCTTTGCATGAAACATTGAGAAAGAAATATTTTCTTATTATTCATATATTATTATTCTATTCAACCGATTTAAATCATTGGATTTATCCAAAGATATCACATAATTTTAGTCAGAATTTTTTTTATATATTTTTATGATCACTGTTGATTTTGTTGTAGTTACTGTTCTTTAACTGGGATTAGTTTTATCGCATGAAACAGAATGTACATTGAAATTTTATTATTGGAAATATGAGTGTCATTTTGATGATTTTTGTATCTTATTTCTTTTTCATCAAGTTTGTTTTATATTGAATGAATAATAAATCAGATAATACAGATTCTAGATATGAAACTTTGGTATGAAATATATGTCGTCATAAATTAATACAGTTGTGAAAAACTCACCCACTTAATTTTAAATGATATTAGAGAGATTTAAAATGATTGAGGTGATTTGTATAAAATATTAACTTGAATAACAAAGCTACTTGTTGAATACTATGTCTGAAATTTATTGAACTATGGAACTGTAAATTATCTTACAAATGTAACAAACAACAACAATAGTGCTCATTTTATGTTTTGTTTCTTTAAATTTTAATTTTATATCTGATAGACTTGATGGCAACATATATTATCGAAAATTTTCTTATTGGTTATATTTGTCATCAATTGGTGGAAGCAAGGTTTTTGTGACTTCTTTCGGTATGTCATTTTGACACTTTGCTTATGTGTGGTAATTAATGTTGTAATTGTGGTCATTATTGTAAAAACGCATCTTTTTATAAATTCTGAGGTTAATATAGCTTCTCTTGTAAGGTTCTTCATTGTCGGTTCCCACATCCAGCGACATGATTTGGATAAAATTTATTGTATTGTCGAAAAAATATTATGTGTGAAAACAATTATATATGTCTTCATAATATTATGTTTTCGATGCAGGTTTGTGAAAGAAAACAATATATATGTCTTCATAATATTATGTTTTCGATGCAGGTTTGTGAAAGAAAACAATATATATGTCTTCATAAT
>JAUELD010077766.1:0-20947 GCA_031471615.1 Aglantha digitale | reverse complement strand
ATGTATATATTGTATTTTATTATTTAAACACATTTTGAAATTTTAATATATTTTTTTGGTTTTAATATTTTATGTTGTAATGTTATGTTATATTGTAATATTAATGGTTAATGGTAGCTAAATAAACTTACTTACTTACTTACATTCTTATGGGACTTTTGAATTAATCAAGTGAATTGATTAGTACTAACAATAAATAATACGATTGTATGATTATTTGTTTTTTACAAGGACCGTATCTTAGCCTGTGAACCAACAGAAAATAAACAAAGACAAAATAAATTCTTAGAATTTTAAATTTAGGCAAACTTAGTTCAAATAAATAAAACTGTTACAATAAATTTGATTTGCTATAGGTAAAACTATAAATTAAATTTATATATTTTGTATACATACTTTTATATTTTTTGCTGATATTTGATAGAAACAAATCAATGAATTTGGTACACAGTCTGTTCAATTGCCAACGTGTTTTAGAATAATTGTACTCCCGGCCGGTCATTGCTAGGAGAGTGAGAGAGAGCATCATAGAAGAGTATATAATATATATTGCTGGATAGCAAATTTAGTGTGGCTTAAAAATGGTATGATTTTTTATTTGGAATTTGTAAATTATTCATTTTCAAAAAGTATATACTTAGTTACTTAGACTGTCATTTTTTTTCACTGATCTGACCAAAAAACATCTTGATTTATATACAAGTTTAACTTGCCTTGATAGGCCTTGCCAATAACTTGAAGTTATTGGCAAGGCCTATCTAAAATTCCATAGTATGTGGGTGACAAAAGTCGGGTAAAATATGATTTACGTAAAAACTGCCTGGACTAGGGTACTATTAGAACAAATTGAAAACCAACAAAGAGAGAGTAAAATCATGATAAATATATATATATATATATATATATATTTAGTTAACGCATGCCAATTTAATAAAATAGTGGATTACTTTAGTGTGTATCTAAGGGACAGCTCACATACTCATGTTTGTTATTAATTTTCTGTATTTACATTGCATTTTTAGATTTAAAAATTACTGATTTGCTTAAAAAAAGGATTTTCTATCTATCTCTGTAACTTCTTGTAATATAAACTCTTTTTTGATCTAAAAGTTCATATATTTGCTGTGTTCCTACTACTTATAACCAAGAAACAATTTTTTTTTCTGCAAAAAACCCTTTGATGTTGTTCAAAGCAGAGACTGTGTAATCATGTATTTGCATCATGTAATAATAAAAATCTGCGTTAAAGCTCTTAGAAATCAATCTTGATAATTAAAGCATAGTGTAGGATGGTAAGGATGGATGTTCATACATCAATTTGACTTTGTCCATGGCAACATAACATGATCTGGATTATCAACATCAATTTAATATTTAGTTTAAGAAACAACCAGAATGGACTGGGTCACAATATCAAATTTGCCATATATCTTATCTTCTTACTACAATCAAATTTATAGGAGGAAATACTTCTCCTTTTTTTCACTGGGAT
This sequence comes from Aglantha digitale, assembly GCA_031471615.1. Classification (NCBI taxonomy): domain Eukaryota; kingdom Metazoa; phylum Cnidaria; class Hydrozoa; order Trachymedusae; family Rhopalonematidae; genus Aglantha; species Aglantha digitale. The sequence continues at coordinate 19,455 of JAUELD010077766.1, read as the reverse complement.
GACTTCTTCCACCACTGTTTTTCTCCAACTTTTCTTTATTCTATTGATTGCAGAGAAGAGTTTTCGTTAACCAAGGGAATGTGTTATCAAAATATTTTAAGGCATCAATTTTTAATTCTTGTTTTAAAAAAGATGTTTAGTTTCTGACGATATATTATTTTTTAAGTTATTTTTTTTAAGAGATGTTTTTGAAAAAAAATATTTTTAGATTGTAAGTAGATAAAAATTGAAAATTATCATTAGAAGACTCATCGCCTAGATTTTTATAACATGTCAAATAATACAGGGAGGAGGTGACAAGTCCAATAATAAGACTTACTGCCAATATTATTTTTAAGAGGAGGTCTTCCATTCCCCTTCTGTAAATCCACCCCATTCAGCGAAAAACATTGTTTTAAGTATATATACAACTTCACTTATTTCAGTTCATTGCTTTTGTTTTTACTTTGCATCGAACATCTTACAACCTTGTAACTAGTTAAACCCTTATAGATAATATCTTTTTAAATTCCCTTGATTATACTACACTTTCGGGTAACTTCGAGTATCAGATCTCAGATCACTTAATCAAGATTTTAGTCTTAGACAAAAAATTTTAACTCCACTACTCCAAAATCAAACACAGTTGTATGTGATTTTTGTTTCTACAACAACAATTAATTTTATAGTGAACTTCTATGTATTCATTGAGAGGCTATTATCTCTTCTAGTTATACTGATATATGTTTTGAACTATTTTATAACACTTTAGCTTATTTACTAGATGAACATGCTCCTTTAAAAACTTTAACAAAATAAGAGAAATCATAAAACCTAATAGCCCTGGGTAAAAATAACATTAAAAAACATCTAGTAAAATTCCAACTTCATTAAAACATTATAACCACCTTGTAACAATAACGATATAGCTGAATTATTTAATAATTATTTTATCAATATTGGATCCAAAATAGCAAAATCAATATCCAAGTCATTAAAAATGTATCAGTCAATTTTTAATGAGATCAAATCAACTTGTTTTATTTTCAACGTCAACTAATAAAGTTGAAATTCACAAAATAATTAAGACTTAAATAAAAGTAAATCTCTTGCTCCATGTAGCATTCCTATAAACATTTTAAAAAACAATGTAAGTATCATTTCTCAACCATTTTCTACAATTATAAATATTTCTTTCACTTAAGCCACTTTTCCTATTCTTTTGAAAAGCTCTAAAGTTTTATTGATTTTCTTAACAGAAACGAAGGAAATGATTGTCTTTTGCCCTTCCAATATAAATATACCAATGAATCTTACTATCAAAATAAACAAACTGCATGTTTATCTTGGGATATTCATATTAATCTTGTGTGTCAAAGCCTTTTATCAAATAATTTTTTGTTAGTTTTCTTTTATAATCTCAGTTTGAAAGTGCTGCCAAACGTTTTAGAATGTTTTTTTTATTTCTTTACTAAGATAACATATTTTGAAACTAGGGATCATAAAAGAATTCCAGTTCCAACAGTTAATACTTCTCGATTCAGGAGATCATCTTTAAGAAGTTTGGTCGTTATGTTTTGGAATAACTTTAACCAAAGTGTCTTAGATAAATATAAAAGACCATCTATCTAAAATCGAAAATCTTCACAAAAATACATGTTTACAATGTTATTTATAAAACAATGTTTACCTTTTTTTTTACCTTTTCTGCTTAGCCCATTTTGTTGTGGTTACATATTATGGGGATCGCATTTTATTTATCATCGACTATATTTTTTCTAATTATTAATAAATATAGACTGTTTATTTGTAATAACATTTTTTTTTTTTTGTGTGATCTATGAATAAAATAATATCTATCTACTAATCAATAAAATATTTATATATGTTTCTTTTATTCTCACTTATCAGAATAATAATTTATTTAAAATTATTCATGTTGTTTTTAGGGAATTGGTATTGAGCATATGAGTCGCTATATTAGCCCAGTAAATCCTGCAATCTACCCTCATCTCACTTTGGTATTACTTGGCATTGGAATATTCTTTACAGCTTGGTTTTTTGTGTATCCTTTTATATATTTTTCTATAGTCAGTTAGTAGCAATATTTGAGCCAACTAAGATCAAAAAATAATATTTTTAGATATCCAAATATGAGTTTTTTATAAATTTTTTTTATGCTTTCCCAAAAAAATTAGCATGAAAAATCTATTTAATAAATTTTGCATTCTTTCGTAAAATCTTTTACTAGAAATAGGTTCTATTAAGTATGAATATCAAATTCTGATATATAAGATATATAAGTTTATATAAGAACCCAGCTACATTAAAAATATTTTTATATGGAAGTGAGTTTGAAGGCAAACTTTCTTGAATTACAGGAGTACAATTCACCATTTTACAACTCAGCCATTGCTGCTTATATATCTAATTTTTTATTACACAGACAACTTGTATTTAATCAAATTTAATATGATTTGACGATGTCTGATTTACCTTCAAAGTAAAGTTGTCTTCTTTATATTCACAATAGGTAGCTTTTCAAAACTTTAAGAAAACAACGAAGATAGAGCTAGGTTGTTTTCAACAGCCCATTTTTTAACTAGAATTTATCCAACCCTCTCACAAAATATACTGATAATTTTCTCGCTCTTCCATGCATAAATAAGAATTTGGTGGCGAAAGACCAGCTTGTTTCTCATATAAAGAACCCTTAATTTAACTTTTTCTTTTTCTTTGAATCTTTCTAAAATAATTGTTGGGAGTCATTTTGTTGTTGTTATTTATTTACCTTAATTCAAGTTTATTTAGATATGAGGTCACGTCTACGAAGTATACTCGTGATTTTTACAAAGAGTTATCTGTTGCTCTATTTGGTGCAATATTTATGGGGTTTGGTTCGTTAGTTTTATTGCTATGGGTTGGTATTTACGTATGATCGAAATTGCATACAATTGTATCGGGAATTAGTAGAATAATGCAGTATATTGTGTACTAAGCTTTTAACAATAAATATGCAAGATATCGTTTATACATGATTTTTAGCTTCATCGACTTATTAATCCCGACTATTTTCGTCGGTTCGTTTGTTACAAGTCTTTCATTTGCATGAAACTAAGTATCCTTACCAAGCCAGACCATGATTTTTTATGTGAATTTTTCATCATGAATTTTTATGTGGATCATTCATTCTATCAGATGGAATTGCGAGAAAGTAAATGTAATCTCAATACTTCATAACTATTATTGAAACATTGTTTAAAATTTGAAAACTTTATCTTCCCACACAATATCAAGCTTATTTTTGGAATAATTCAAACTGGGAGCATTTCTCACATTTTCTGATAAGCTATTCCAATTATTTGAAAGAAGCTTAGCAAAAAATCGTTTACGTGTTACGTGAGGTGTTCACAAACTGTTTCTGATTTTCTTATTGTGGCCATCACGATCATGGTTTAAGGTCAAATAAGTTTGATAAACAGTTATATTTTTGTGGTGTTGTGCGATTTTTACAAGGCTTCCGGAAGATCTAATAGACTTATCATAAAGTCCTTAGCCGAAGGTTCTGGTATATTTAAGTGCTGCCATTTGTGCTACGGTGATCTTATATATGCGTCTTATATATCGCTAACCCGACAACCTCGGACTGTCCATCATTTCGACATATAATTTTGTATGTTTGTATCATGTCACCACGAATAAAACAGATTTTCATTGGGATATTGATTGGGACATGTTAAATAACCCATTCTACGTCTTAGAACACTTCATGTCTTTTCGAAGGTAAAGGTACCAGGCAGTATTACAATATTATAGACATGATCGTACTAGAGCAGAAATTTAAAATAAATTAGATATTTAAAAGGAATTCTATCAATGTAACTGTAGGATCGTCGAACAATACCGGAAATTCTGTTTCCATTGCTAATGTAATCTACTAATATTTAATGATCTTTCAAATATCAATTTCAAGGGGATAGCTCCTTCAGTATTGATTGGTGAATAATGTCTACACAATTATTTTTAATACAATAGAGCTAAAAATAATCAACGAAAACATGGATTCTTTTCCTTACTTTTTGGTAGGATTACCTTCGTCTCTTTACTTAAAGCCAACATGTTATTTAAGCAAAGTACTAAGAAGAATATGCTTTGAAGAGATTACTAACACTTAATAATTTTTAAAAATATATTTGTAGTTATTATTTTTGCATAAGTCGAGAAGCTCTGTTTTAAATGAAATTAAAGCAATTAAATAAATAAAAAAATCATTAAGGTTAACAAGAAACGATGTGATTCCTTATATCTATAACTGTCTTGGTATATCCATGACTTCATGGATAGTGTTTTAGTAAAATTATCAGTAATAACAATTCCATCATTATCGAGATCTGGAATGTTACTTTTCTTATTAAATTCACTGTCAACATACGAATATAACGCCTTAAGATTGTTTTTCAGCTCCATTGAAAATCACCTGGCTGATTTTTTTACGACATGTAGATTTTGCCTGATCACGTGCTTTACCTTCTTTGGGTTTCAGATATCGATAGTAGGCTTTATTCTTTGTTTGGCAATTCGCCTTCCCTTTAGACTAGTTTTAATCGAATAATCGAATTTTTTTTATAAAACCGTTTAATAAACCGACTTAATCTAGTCTACCTTCCTATAGAATTAAATAATCTAAATCATCAAGTGACACATAACACGTCACATGAGATACTCTATCAGAAGTTTCCTTGTGTAAATGAATCATTGGGACCCTAAAGAATCCTGTTTTAACTCATTTTAACTCATCAACAACTTCATAAAACTAAAACAGGTTGGTGGCGAACACATCTTTCGTTATTAAATAAATTTTTTTAGGTTCATTGTTGAAAATCAGATAAGTTTTTTCACGCCACATCTTTCTTACAGATGTTTCTTACACAAATCTCAAGCAGTGCATGCATATATTTCTTGCAAACTGCTACTACATGGGATATAAACAAATAGAATGAAAAAAAACAAAGTACACGAGTAGTTAACACAATGCTGTCAACGGAGACACCACGATGTCTCCGTTGACCATTTTCCCATTTAAAAATTGTTAATAGACATAGCTTGGATATAATCCTAATCTCTTCGTGGCTTATTGTTAAACCGGATTTTCGAGAAGCAGCCCATCAAATTTTTGATGGGATCAGAATAAATGTAACGGAAAAGTTTTCAAAAAAATGAAAATCTCTAAAAGTGAGCCACAGGATGCTTATTGTGGGTTCATCACAGGTGTTAATAATAAATTTTTAAATTGTATTTCATAAGAACAACACCAGACATTACACCAAAAATCAACGACGGCGTTTTTACAAATGAGTTTATTTCTGTTCTTATTGATGGTCCACCTATCCATGAATGAAAAAATATAAGTTTCATTGCCAACACGTTATGGAGGATTGGATATTCCAATCTTACAAGAAATAACTTCAAGCAAATTTGAGCATTCTCAGTACATCTCATCAAGTATTCCGCATGGACCTAGACAATACAACGAACTTTGCAAAAGAAGGTTGCAAGCCATATACCACTAACTTGTGAAATTTTAAAGAGAACTGCTGATGATTCAAGTGAAGTTAGGTTAGATTTTAAAATTTTACTGATTTTACTGGCATATTGATTATTTATTCGGTTTTAATAGGTTATACGGATAGGTCTTTTTATATTTAAGTAGTGTTCAAAGGACTTCCGCGATATAAATCCTTAAATATAAATCGCAATGTAACAAAATTTGGTATGGACATAGAGGAGTGGTTCTTCTATAAAAATGCAGAATTCTTTTTTGTCGACTTTGCTTTTTTTGATGACAATTCTAAAATTGTCAAAATGACAGAAATTTTGTAAATATGGTTAAAAAGAAAGTTGTAGACAGTTTCTTTTGTTTTATATTATTGTTTTAGGCCATAAATAATTGTTTTTTGTATTTATAAATGCTCAGGGGCCCATTTTGTGAGGTTTTTTTCTCCGAAGAAAAATTCTACATTGGAAAGCCTAATAAATTTTAAGAAGACACATCATTTGAGATTGATATCACCAAGATTAAATGTTTTATTAAACAAAAAACTAACAAGGGGCTCTTTAAACCCCATACGGAATAGGGTTGAAGCTTTTGTAACAGCTTCTGTATGATTACTCGACGTTAAATAAATAATTTTGCCTCAGGTAAGATGTTCATTGTTATAAATGTTTTCACTTTTAAAAAGTTTGACGAAGAGCTCTGCTACCAATCAAAACTCCACTAAGGTTGTTTTCTCCAGTAATACTTTTTATGTCAAATTGTTCATGCTAAGAATTTGTTTACAATATTAATCGATCAATTTTCTCTGAGATTTAATTTTAGTACTTTAGTTTCGTTCATGAATTTTACATTTTCTTATGAAAAAATAAATAAATAAAACGAACAAATAGTACCTTGGTTAAAACCTTAGTTGTAATTATAGTATATCAAAGAATATAATATTTTCATTTGATCTTCTTAGTTCACACTCCATGGAGCGTATAGAATAACAATAAGCTTTCATTTTCTTGGAAGAATACAAAAACATGAATTCTATCATTAAAAATCTAACCGAAAAACTTTTGATGACAAAAAATTTACAGGTTTTAATATGTTGTTTTCTTGATTTAAATGAGCATTAATAAAGTGAGTAACGTTCTGACAATAAAATAAGATCACAGTCATTTAATGCGGCTAAAATGAGTGATCGTCAGCAAATCTGTTCACTATACTTTGCGCATCATACTGTATTGGGGGATCATGTGAAAATGGTTACACCATCGCATCTGATTTAATATTTCTTTCTCTTTATAACATCTGGTCGCCAATTTAAAGGGTGTGTTTCTTCAGTCTATAAAACAACGTTAAAAACAAATTTATTAATAAGTCACCGGGGATCCGTTGTGTAACGCCATCTATAACGCTTATTAGTTTTGAATGAAGAATTATCGTTAGTTATAAACGTATAACTTTTATGTTGTCATTATATGTATAGCTAATCCATCGCTAAGCAGTTTATTCATCTTTCGCTTCAATAAATACACAAAATCAAATCGATAATGCATCTGATAATGCATCAGCACTGTTATATTTTCTCTATGAAACAAATCCTCATAAAGAATACGTAACGCAACAAAACATTTAACTAGCTAGATGTAAAAGATTTTATGGGTTAAAGAAACAAGACTAATTAATTGACGATCGAAGTATTTTACAAAACAGAAATACAGCAAAACAATTACAGTACATGTTTCAAGTGGATGGAAACAGACATAGAAACCTCACAATGCAGTAAACGGATATACCTTAGCAATTCTCTAATGTAATATAAAAGTCCCTACTCAAACTCAGCAATGGTTAACCAATATTAGAGTAGGTTAATGTGGAAAGACATGGATCTTTTTTGTTGTTGAAAGTGATGTTTATACATTCTTGTCAAGCTATATTTTCACGCCCTCGGTGCTGAAAAACACACCCTAAGTCTCTTTCATTGCTCATGTTATATACTGTTGGAATAGTAGGTAGCATCGTCATTTTACTGATCGAAAGTTCAAAGCTAAACATTACCTATAAGTAACATTCGAATGTCTACGAAATCGAATATACGAAATAACATGCAAAAGTTAGTTTTTAGAGTCGTTATAGCCTTCTAATCTTCATAAGTGCAACAGACAAATTACAGTATAGACTTCTATTGTAACATTTATTGGGTCGTTTATTTCATCCTTTTTAAATTCCGCTTTTCACGTTTATATTTATTTTTTGGTTTGTTAAAAATCTTTAAAACTTTTTTAGCCGATTTTAAGTGAGAACTGAAGGACAAAATCAATATTTATGGCAACATGAACATGGTGCATGTACAATGGAAAATTTAGTACTAATTTATTAATAGTCTACTTACAGCAGTATCATCCTCTTTATAAATTTTAATGGTTTTATCAGCTTCGGTTGTTATCAAACGTGTACCACTCAAATCAAAGGTCATTGCAAATATTCCATTCTCGCTGTCTAATGAGCCTGGCTGCACCAAAGACTGACTGCGTTGAAAGTTATAACCTGTTTTCCAATCCCAAAAATGCATAGTGCCATTATCTCCTAAAGAGAATTAAAAAAGGGTTCATAAGTCTAGTTTAAATAAATTTTCCAATAATTTTTTTAATATAGTTTTAAAAGAAATAAACTAATCTAAACCAATCTTCTCCAGTAAATTAGCATTCTGTTAACAGCTTGATATGCCAACAAACCGTGTTTAAAAAATAGGATCTATGAAAACATTGTGATGCTACTGAGTTCGAAACAACTACCTGCTTTTAAGACAGACCGCTAAGAAAAAATTGAATAAAACTCTTGACATTGCTTTTAAATACTGTATTTTGTTTAATAGTGAATCTCTTTCAGACAGCAGTTGGTGATCTAATATAATATTGCAGAATCTGCTAATTACCATAGTCAAATTAGTGAAAATAACAGCTAAGACTAAACACAATGAAGAATAGTCCCAAACTGAATTAGATTCGTTGTTTTTAAATACTCCTTCAAAAACCTCAATATGAAAGGAGAAACCATTAGAGCTTAAGCTTAAGCTACGAAAAAATAATAACATTAAAAATGCGCTGAAGTAACAAATCTATTATTTCTATCTGAATCTTTTTTAACTTGGGTTTTCCAAATTTAAACACTTTGAAATAAGATATTTTGAATTTGGAGGAAAAACAATAAAAAGTTTGGAACTTAGTTTTGAAACTTGTGATGAAACAAATCATCAACTAATATCTCTGTGAGTAGAGTAGAGAGTAGGAATCAAAAAAACTTTCCTTATATTGAAAAAGATGAAAAATTTGTAACGGCAATAAAAATAAATATATATATATATTTTTATGCAAACTTAAAATTCATACCTCCTGAAACAAGAACGTTATCTGAGTTAACAGCAAGACAGTTCAGTATTGAATTATGTCCACCAAGATTCTGTATAAAGTTTCCATCAGGGAATTTCCATTGCTTGATGTTGTCAGCAGAAGCTGATGCCATAGTAAATCTATAATGAGCAGTAAAATTCTTAATTAATCTAATTCTGTATCCCAATACTAGAATGGCAAATAAAGAATTTCGATTTTATTTTTGAGCTTATGCTCTCATGCTTTTAACGAAGAATTTATGAAATTTATGGTTATCTTTATTTTCATAATCTCAGAAGTTGTTAATAGTGTTGGTAGAAAATTTGGTTTTAAAAACTTACTGTGTAGGGTGCAGTACAGTTGACCTAATACTTTTTTTATGATTTGTTAATGTATTTAATGATTTACCAGCTGCTAAATCCCAATAGCGTATAGTGCAATCGTGACTTCCAGTAATTACCTATAAGTATGAGAACATCTTTAAGTAGAATTGACTCTAAAGAATTTAATCATTATCAGTTTAGTTCGCGTTAAACAACATGACTACATGTGAACCAACCTGAGGTTCCACACCTTGACATTTCACATCTGCAATGGTATGAGTATGACCAGTTAATGTATGTACACAACATTTTGTGCGTATGTCCCACACCTAAAAAAATAAAAAATATTCATTTAGACAAAGATAAAAAAGAGAAATAAAAAAACCCCGACATACCCAGTTGGTTTGGAAAATAGAAAATTAATCTACTGAATTTAATATATTGCCTTCTTTTGATAAGTTCATAATGGGTGTATAAAATTACTATATATTTCAACTTAATTTTAAATGAAAATAACTAGTTGAAGTTTCATATTTACATTATTTAATATTTTAATTAATATTTACTAAAACTGAAAAACAATGAAATTATATATTTCTTTTGAAAAGTTATAATATATGCTTAATAGTTTTTTTAAATTATAATTTTTGTCAAAGTAAAGGCTATCTCGCTTTTCCAGGTTCAACTTAATTCATAATTATCAAATAAACGCCAGCCCAAATTTAACCCAAACCTATATGATTACTTTACGTGAACTGAAAAAGACTCTTTTATAACCCTAGGCTAAGACATGGCCAAAGCTAGCTAGCATGGCAAACTCAAGTCAGCAGAATTGCAGTACAAATAAATAAAATATTTAGGCACTGTAGAACCTGCTTAATCTTAACCATCTTGATTAAACTAAAACTAAAATAGACAAAATTAATAGACAATTTTCAATAAATCTTACCCTAGCAGTAGAATCCCTACCAGCAGTGAGTAAAACATCTAAAGTTGGATGTACGTCAATAGCATATACAGCACTTAAATGGCCATGATAGCTACGTGTAACCTGAAATGATAATGATAATAACTTATGGATTTTTTTACTTTGAAAGTAACGTAATGTAATGTAACATACCAACTATTTCGAGTAAAGTAAAACAAGAAGCAGTAATAACAAAGTACATAAATACCTTGTTATATTCAAGATCCCAACATTTAACAGTTTTATCTTCGCCACATGAAAATAAGTATGGATGGTTAGGACTAACTACCAAACCTCTGACAGTACTTATATGACCAGTCAATGATAACTTTAATTTACTTGAAGCTAAATCCCAAATCTAAAATAAACACTAAAATAATTAAAACACTGCAAACACTAAAATACAACAACATAAAATAAAGAAGAAATTTTTGAATACTCCAAAGCTAACTTCAATTTTTTTTCAACTGAAAAAAGAACTTTACAATTTATATCTTAAAGACAATTGGTTGTTGCGTCAAATATTTTATCTTAAATATGAAGTTAAGAGTAGACAATTTTACCTTATTTGCAGAACAAAAACATTGACACCTATCTTCATGCAAACAGTCAAAAAAAATATTGAACAATTCAGAAGAAACTGTGTTGCGCACGCATTGATGACAGACAAGACTGAATATAAAATACCCTTACAGAAAGCCAGGATCAGATATATATACAAAATAATATGGACTTAGTTACAATGACCCTAAAATCATCTTTTGTATCAACAGTTTGATACAAAAATCTCAATGAAGTAAAGACAACAACAGAATCATTATTATATAGGCAAATATAGTTCCTACAAAGTGGAAAATTATATTATTACAGAATTTATATAAAAATATATTATTACTTTAATAGTTCTGTCAGCAGACCCTGTACAAAACCATTGATTAGCTGGTTCAACTGCAAGACATCTTACCCATCCTGTATGTCCACTTATAACCTATAATCAATAAAAATTGAATCAAATGCAACTTTTAAATTTGATTTTGACTAAATAACATTAATAAAATATCACAACCCATATTTCAAGTTTTAATGGAAAAACCTAGTGATTCAACTGCAAGACCATATTATAGAACACAGTACACTGATTGCATTATTTTTTTTACTAGCTGTATATGCCATTAAAATTATGGTACTATACACTTTAAATGATGATAATGTAGCGAAAAGGATGTATTTTTACTCATCAATAAGACCCTTTTTCTTTAATTTCAATGCATTGACATCTATCATTTTTGATGTTTTTTGCAAAGGAAAGCTGATAGGAGGAAAATTTGTGCAAGGCCAGCCAAAAATTGATCACACTACCCTTTCTTTACCTCTTAGTGTATTAATATATAGACAAGATCATATTCCAGAACACAGGACACCAATTGCAGGTATTTATAATACTTTAATTGATTACTTGGTATTATTTTGTTTTAAAGTTAAAGTTTTATCATTAAAACTACATTATTATACATAAATCTGTCGAATTCTTTTTTCATGGTTGTTTAATAAAGTTGTTTAAAAACAGTGTTTAAAAACATTAACTGCAAGTTTTAAAAACAAATTAACTTCTTTTAACTATTCTATAACCATAGCTTTAACATAACATTTTTGGGGGTTTATTACAATATAAGAGCAAAGCCAATTTATAGAATTTATAAAATCTACAACATAAGTTTCCCCATCTAGATTAACAGAATTGTTAAGCTAAGAATTTTTTCACATATAATTAAAGAGGTTTTACACAGATATACTTTCATACTAAATAATTAAGCATTAGAAATATGAACATTTGTAAATATCCACATGTTCAGCTCATGACAAGAAAATACATTTATGTTATATAAAAAGAGAAAGAGAGAAAAACTTTCATGTTTTCGTAAGGTTTCCTTTCATAAATTTTTCACAAATAAAATATTGTTTTCTAGATAAAAGAAATATATTAACAAATATTAAGAAGAAATAAAGAAATATAGAAAGAACACGATATTAATGTTTTTGCTAGATTTGCACATTCTGAATAAATAACAATATTTCGGGCCTAACTCAAGTTTATAATGTTAGGCATTTTTTAGTCTTTTTTTCTAGCTATTATTTCAGATGAGCTTGTTTGTTTCAGTTTTATAAAACTGACTGCATAGTTTGAAACGTCTATGGTTAATTTATAAGAATTCTAAAATTGTAAAAAAGCTTTCTAATCATTTATAGAAATTAAGTTAATATATACTGTGAAAATACTGTGTCATTTTTAGTCCCCATTATTTTGTTTGGCTAACCATTCGTTAATATACACAACGTTTTATTTTTTCCTATATATGGAAGATCTAAATATCTAAACATTAAAACAAAAGAAGAACAACCACTCAGCAGCAAATAAAGAAGAAATCTTTTGAGTAAAATTCGACCTTTTCACCCTATTTGCAAAACAATCTGTTTCAGATTAAAACCAATGTCAATTTGATTTGTAAAACTGCAACAAACATTGAAATTTTGTACCCTGTTGTACACTAAAGAAATAGCTTTAAATCCTCCTGATCCTGATCATAAATGTTTTTTTTTAATTTGCAGTGCTTTTAAATTGAAAAAGTGGTATACTAATATGTTTTTTTCTTTTTTTTTCAAGAAAAACAATTTACAGACAAATGAACAAACAGAGTTGAATTTATAGAGCCCTTTCAGAAATACTATCATTGCAAACTTTTACTGTAGTTCTTATTGTTTTATTTTATTTTTATTTTATTGCAGAGTTTTATTTCCATCAATCATGTCAATATATAAGCATATATGAAAATTATTTTATAAAAATTAATATTTCAGCATGGACCACAAAAGTAACAAGAAACAGAAAAGATAATAATGAATATGTACTTTTGTTAACTTCCATGGAGCATGCCACTGTGGTTTCGGTATAGTTGTTGCTTTTCTGGGAACAATACCTTGAGAAAATGGAACCTTACTTTCTCCAGTTGTTGCTTTAGGTTTATTAGGTCGAATAATTTTATCTATTTCTCCAGAAGAAAAAGATTTATTTTCATTATTGGATTCACTCCTAAAAAAGGATAATATTATGACCAATTATATAAATGCTGTTAAACAATGAATGATTGCTTCTTAAATCAGAAGGGGAGGTGAAATATAGAATGAAACAATGCAATTATTATTACTTACACTTTTTAAAATCTTATTCAAAAAACCTTAATTCATTGATAAATCAATTACATTCTATTGTCTCTTTTTAAAATAACAAGTGAAAAGATATTTAGTATCAAAATAAAAAGGTTTTGAAGGTTTTTATTTTTCGATAAAATAGGAATTATTTGCTATAATAAAATAAAAAGAGTCAAGTTGTCTAAAAGATATGATGAATTTTTTATCAATGAAAACAATAAAATATGTTGACATGAAAAAGCTGCCTTTAAAGGGATTCCAAGGTGATAAACATGTTTTTTTCCAACCTACCAACATGATGATAGTTCACAAAAAAGCTCTATTAGTTCTATCATCTTAATTCAAAAATGTCAGAACATTTTACATTATACAGATTAGATAAAAATTCCAATGGTGGAGATTTAATCTTATATATCAGAGAAGACATTCCAAACTTTAGCTATATCTACAAGTCATGAAATTTTAGTAGTTGAGTTAAATCTTTTGAAAAAAATGGCTGCTGATATGTAGCTATAATCCACTTTAATAAAATGTTTGTTACTGAAATTAAAAATATTTTAACAATGAAAATTTTCAAAATTATTTATTTAATGGTTCGTCTGATGTAGATAATGAAATTTTGAATTTTTTTTTAAAGCAAGTCATGACATTTTGAATAAAAATGGTCCTTGAAGCAAAATATAAGACCAAATCAAACAGTGTTCATGAACAAAACCATAAGTTCAGCAATAATGAAATTTGTCAGACAAATCATCAAATATTTGTAAAAGAGTCTGTCAAAATATACATGCGCTCTCTAGAGTTTATTTGTTGCCTCTCAAATAAAAATTATATTTAATGCCTTTTTAACATCAATTTGGTTATTGTCCACTTGTTTGGATGTTCTTTAACAGGACTCAAAATTCTAAAATTAATAGATTGCATAATAGAGGATTACGCATAGTTTACAAAAATTTTAAATCTTCTTTTAAAGATCTACTAAAATAAGATGACGTAGAGTCTATATATCACCGTCATATCCAAATTTTAATAACAGTTTTTCAAGGTTTTAAGAGGGATTTTCCCTCCTATTATGTCAGATATTCAAAGATCCTCTTACAATTTCCGTAACACTAATCCACTTTCAAGACAAGCAATAAACTCAACACGTTATGGAACTGAGTCAATTGCTGCATTTGCTCCTATTGTATGGGAGTTTTTACCCTCTGAATATAAAAATATTAAATCACTTTATACTTTTAAACAAAAAATAAAGAAATGGACACCAAATTGTGTTTGTAATAAATGTACTCCTCGGAATAGGCTATTTGCCTACTCATTTTTGACTTATCTATTAACATTGTGTAATAGTTAAATTTAGTTTACTTTTATGTACTTCTTAAATTCTCGGAATAGGGTACTTGTCTACTCATTTTTGACTTGTCTATTAACTTTGTGTAAAAGCTACTTTTATGTACTCCTTAAATTCTTGGAATAGGGTACTTGTCTACTCATTTTTGACTTGTCTATTAACTTTGTGTAAAAGCTACTTTTATGTACTCCTTAAATTCTTGGAATAGGGTACTTGTCTACTCATTTTTGACTTATCTATTAACCTTGTGTAAAAGCTAAATTTAGTTTACTTCTATGGTTTAAGTTTTCCATGGTTTTTTCTCTTTTTTTATAACTAAACTTTTTATTTCTTTGTACTAGTTTTATTCATATAATACAAAAAAATTAAAATTAAAAAAGTATCTATTTATTTTTTTATTATTTTTTTTTCACACGAAACGATATAAATTTTGATATTGTAGATTTGCAAATGATTTAAAGTTATAGTAATATTAATAGTAATAATAGGTTATGTAGTAAGACGACAATGATGTGATATCGCAAAAGACAATTTGTTTAAAGACTTTTTAAATTATATTACTTTATTTGTAAAAGCATAAAATCAGATTTAACAATTCTTTTATTTCATATTTAAATCTTGTATTCTTTAAAGATTTAAATTAAATTATCATTGAGTAATGAAATTTGAGGTCTTATGAGACCTTACTTATAAATAGCTATTTTATTTTTAACACTTTTCGTAAATTTTACCTGAAGATGTAGAATGCATCTATGAAACATGTTTTTAAATTTTACGGTGTAGGTAGAATAAACTTTCTTTTTGCTTTCTATTTTTTGCATCTTTAAGTTGGATTGTGAGAGTTTCAGCACTAGTTTCTAGGCTTTCTTATAAATTTTTAAAGAATTAGTACTGATTAATTATTAGTACTTATTCTTTATAATTACAGACACTAGAAACTATATTGCTTGTTTTCTTGTTTTCAAAATGTTTAAATTCAAATAAAGCATCTACAAAAGCAGATGAAGTTATAAAGAAATTACACAGTTAATAGAATATAAAGTAACATGAACAGATCAGGTTCATAAAAATAAGATGAACTTACAGAGATGAAGAATTTTGTATTCGAGTTGCTATGAAATTTTCTTGTTTGTTATAGGACTGTGCATGAAGTTGACCTTAAAAATTACATGAAATAATAAAAACAGGTTAAATTGAAATGAAACTTATCACTATTTTATTTTACTCCTCAGTAAATTATAACAATTTAAAACTTTTTCTCCAATTAACCACAACATTGGATAATCTCAGCTAAACCATGGATCGGGACTGATTAACGCAACTGTTGTATTAATTAATGCTTAAAAGATTTTACAGTAAAGGGAACCTAAGTTGATACATGACAAGTTGGCCTTAAATTAAAGAAATTTTAAAATTATGTAAAATTATTTTCCTTTTGCGAAAAGTATTTAGTATTTGAAATGTTCTTATTCAACCATTTTGAAAAGACTTATTATGTAACTTAAAGTCTTTTCTGGGTACCAGGGAAAGCAACCTTGATGAGATTATTTTAACATCAAATAAAAAGCATTTTTCATAATTTTTAAAGCTCTTTTATATAAGCCTATATCAACTTTGGTTTCTTTTAATATTTAGAATGCAAATATTATCCAAAGATTATTCCTTTTATATTGCATTAGAAATTGAATATCAAAGTTCTCTTGAAATCGATTTCTAAAATACTAAAGATTATTCATGTTGACTATCAACTTATTTCAACGCCATAAAATCCAAAAGATTTATGAAACCATTGACGAAAAAATGCAACATAAGGTTTAGGGGTTTTATTTCAAAGTCACACCTTATACTTATCATTTCCAAAATTTCAAATTTAGAAGCGTAAACAATTATGTAATGTTAATTCTACTTGGAATCTTATTAAAACAAACTTCTTAAACTATGCAGAACATCATGTGGAACCCACACTTTCCAAAAATGAACTTACTTTTCGAAGCTCCAATTGCTAACTGTGAATCTTTTAGTTTTTCATTTTTTGTATTTGTAAAATCTTTTAAATATGAATATTCAGCCAGTAATTTAAATTTTCTTCGTTCTTCATCACTATTAAAGTAGAAAAAAAGGTAACAAAATTTAATTGTAAATTCTTTCTTTTAATTAAATCAAAGAATTAAATTACTTAAAGACCTACGGAATGTAAAGAAGTTTGTTTATACTCAGTCGCCACAGTCAGATAGTGTTCGTTATAAGTATCTAGGGCCCTCGACATCATTGCGAGAAACATGGACAAAAATTGACATGTTGCTTATGTGAGATTGAACCTTTGCCACTATTTTTTTGCAAAACAAAACAAAAAGGAATGATTGGATCATGAGATATATGATCCAAAAAAAACTTTCAATGCAAATGAGGCATTAGCATTTACTGTCATCAAAAATAGGGTTACTGAGAAAAACATGCTATATAAGAAGCTTCCCCTTATTTGTTGCTTTAAATTCACCTCCATTGTTCTTTCGTTCATCTGTTCTTCTTATCCAGTTATATCTGTACACTTTTTTCTGTATGTCAGTTAAAAAACTGAATGTATTTCTATCCTTTAAACATTAAGTTGTTATAATATACATTCTTTATTACAATATGTAAAGCATTTTGCTTTGTCTAGAAAAGCTTGTTATTTGGCATTTCGTTTTTATTTTTTGTTTATTTATGTGTTATTGAAATTGGTTTAGCATGTTATTTGAAGTTTTAATTTATAATATGATCATCTTAAACAATCATTCTTCACCTAGCTTATCATAAAGAAAGTATAAAGAGAATATTTTATACTTACGCCTTTTTATCAGGTTGCAGAGGTAGCGTATTGTCAGCTAAAAACATGTCATGGGATCTTTTAATTGATCGAAAAACCAAGGTATGCACAGAATGTTTTGCAATATCCTAAATAAGAAAATTGTATAGATTGATCTGTTTGCTTTATGTAGAACTCAGCATTGAAGCCATGGAAGGTACTTTAGAGTACCTTAGAGTACTTTATTAGATGGTTTATTAGTATTACAAAAGAAGAAGTAAAACAATTAATAATATTTTTAATAAAATTAAATTAATAAAATAAATAACCACCATCCTTAACTCAAATGCGGCTTTTGATTTCCGCAAATTTGCTAATAAAACATGTCTCTTTATCAGAGTAGCAGTCATTATATTTCATTTTAATAGTATCTTTTTATTTCATTTTAGTTTTTCCTTGAATTTTAATTGAAACTTCTTGAAAGAAAAAGTTGGTACTGTAACTCCTACAAATTATTATTTTATTTTTTAAACATGTGTCAGTTTTTATTACGTTGTATGAATCAGACTCCACTTACTGTATTAATAAAATAATTCTGTATTATGGGGAGTTATAGATAAAGTATATAGATAACCTAATAATATAGATTAGGATTAGGAACCTAGATAAGAGGCCAAGGTATAGCAAGGGCTTACGAGGGGTAACTTTGTTCAATACAGAGATACCTGAAGTATTTTCACAATAGACATAAAAAAGTTTACTTCACTTAGTGTCACCACCACAGACTGTATTGACAATAATACTTAAAATTAGCATAAAAAATGTGACATGAAGACTATTTAATGCAATGTAGACTATTATGAAAATTGGACTTGTCATTGAGGGTGTTTTCAGGAGATCGTTGAAGGTCGATTAGGTCCAAAGTGTGTCTTAAAAGCCTAATTGAGCTTGCAAGCTAACCACTGAAAGTCAATGCTTAATGGCACACTGCCTATCATAAATCAAAAGGAATTTAAAGTAAGGAAATCAAATTCAAATTCTGTGAAATTTTGTAGGTGGAACTAAATTAGAAGTGCTATGGTTGAAACCTAATTGTGTCATAAGCTTCTTTACAGCTTTCTTTAACATCCTAATCACTCAAAAGATATCAAGGTAGACAATAAGGAGAACTGGATGTACTAAAAGGAAGACGCCTTAATGCAAAGAAATGGTGATGGAAGTTTATCAAACCATTTTAATACTAGGGAATTGTCATGAAAACAGCATCTTCGCTTTTTATAAACTTGCCCCATTTGCTTAAAGGGGGCTTTTACCAAAGATTGTTGTATTGAAATTCTCTAAAGAATGATAATAATGATTGTCTGAATAAAAATAAGGCATTTGGTCTGATTGGTTATCATGACAGTACATAGATTTTTATTGAAGACTTCTTGAAAGTCGGAGAATATGCTATTTGCCCAGTGGAAAGGAGGATTAGCATGTTATATGAAATGTTGTTTGCCTTTTAATGTCTATTTTGACATTCATGAGGTGTGCATGAAAACTGTTGGTTCATACTTAGAAAGAAATAGTCCATTGGAAACAAAAAATATATGTCTATAATAAAAAGGTCCAATAGCAATAACAAAATTGTAAAAAATTAAATTATAAAAGAAAAAAAAATTCGACTTAAAACATGCTCTAGTAGGTTTTGGTGACCACTTTAATCTGCATTATCATACCATAGTGTTTTCTATTAAATTCCGATTCAGAAATAATCTTCGAAGTGTCTATTTTGTCATGTAATATCAGTTCTAAATGAAATAAATTAGTTTTGGGATTTCAGTCGGCCTGATATATGGCGCGCGGAAGCGCTATAAAATACTTTCTATTTAAAAACATACTTTCTTTTTAAAATAAACTTTCTTTTTCA
>JAUELD010077657.1:0-20981 GCA_031471615.1 Aglantha digitale | reverse complement strand
TTTTATATTAGATATATGTTATTGTATTTTTGTTAAAAATTTGTAAAGTTTTTATTCCTAGAAAAGATCACTATTATATATTATATTTGCACTTTGACCAACCAACGCCCAACGTGGCTTGTCTTTTGTAGGGGTATATTTTGGAATGAATTTGTCAATTAGCTGAGTTCATTACTTCAACAAATAGAATCCACATTTGATCAATATTTTCGTCTTCAAATAACATTTTCCAGTCTTTCAAGAGTTCAATTTTGAAGGCATCATATTTGCCTTTGTAATATAGAAGTACAGGTCCAATAGTTGGAGGTCTTGTATAGTAAAAAGGAATTTCAAAATTTGGTGATGACTTTTCCCAAGTGCTGCGAAATTGTCAATATCACTAATTGAGTCACTGCAGTTACTTAAAATTAAATAAATCAGCGTTGCATTTTGCTAACATCTTGTATGTGTATGTTTAGAAACATGTTGCTGCAAATAACAAGAGTGCAAAGTATTAAATAATTTTACCGTCTTGTTTTCAGGATTGTTAGGAGTTTTAAAGTTTAGCTAATCTATCTCAGGATGATTTAAATGACCTAAGATGATAATGTCGTTTTTGTTTGTTTAGCTAATAATGTTCACGAAAATTTCATTAAAACTATCATTATTGTAACGTACTAAAAATCTTTATTCTGTCATCAGCTTAATTTATTATACATACAACTAATTATGTATTCTAGAGTAAAGAAAACATTATATGTAAAATTATGGAAGATTTTAATGTTGAAAAACATTCTCATATGAGGTTGAATCAATTAACTAATGAATGGGTCATTGTATCCCCTAATCGCACACAAAGACCTTGGTTAGGTGAAATTGCTGCTAGTGAAGATGAAAAAATAAAACGATTTGATGAAACCAATCCTCTATGCCCAGGTGTAAAAAGATCATCTGACAAGGTGCAGCTAAAATTAGAGATTTTTTTAAATCAGAATAGAAGATATATTTATTTACTAAATATTTACTTTTGTTTTGTTTTGTGTTTCATGTGGTGAAGGAAACATTTGCTTTTGTTTTTTTTTGCTATAATTTTCCTTTAATGTTTTGTCAACTGTTTCTCACTGTTCATTTGTTGTATTGTAGGTAAGTTTTGTTTGTAGTTTCGCTATGATTAATATAAAGTGTATTTTAAAGGAGATGATTGTGTCATGTAGGTAATTGTATGTTTTCAATTTTTTATAGGTAACTGACATCTACACCAGTACATATACATTTGATAACGATTTTCCTTCATTACTTGAAATAGTACCTGGCAAGAATTGTTTCCACTTCTTTTTTTGTCTTCATTGGGTTTATTTGCTAATAAAGTATATCATATATAGTATAATAAAAGTATATAATAGAGAGATTCTTATAACTTTACAGTGTGGTAGTGAACTTTCATTGCCTAGAAAAACTGAATAATTTTGTAATATTTTTCGAAGATCCTTCAACTCATTTCGAAATTTCAAACTCTCTCTCCCTTGAAGCCTCATTGGAAAGATGAGGAGTCGGAATTGTGGTCCCTCTTCCTTGAAACTTAATTGGAAAGATGGTCCCTCTCACTTGAGGCTTGATTGGACAGATGTTCCCTTAAAGTTTGATTGGAATTATGGTCCCTTGAATCTTGAAGCTTCATTGGAAAATGGTCCCTCTTCCTTGAAGTTTATTGGAAAGATGGTCCCTCTTCCTTGAAGCTTCATTGGAAAGATGGTTCCTCTTACTTGAAGCTTTATTGGAAAGATGGTCCCTCTTCCTTGAAGATTCATTGGAAAGATGGTCCCTCTTACTTGAAGATTCATTGGAAAGATGGTCCATCTTACTTGAAGCTTTATTGGAAAGATGGTCCCTCTTCCTTGAAGCTTTATTGGAAAGATTTTTCCTCTTACTTGAAGCTTCATTGCAAAGATAGTCCCTCTTCCTTGAAGCTTTATTGAAAGATGGTCCATCTTACTTGAAGCTTTATTGGAAAGATGGTCCCTCTTACTTGAAGCTTCATTGGAAAGATGGTCCATCTTACTTGAAGCTTTATTGGAAAGATTTTTCCTCTTACTTGAAGCTTCATTGGAAAGATGGTCCATCTTACTTGAAGCTTCATTGGAAAGATGGTCCATCTTATTTGAAGCTTTATTGGAAAGATCTTCCCTCTTCCTTGAAACTTCATTGGAAAGATGGTCCCTTGAAGCTTGATTAGAAAGATGGTCCTATGAGGCTTGAGGCTTAATTAGAAAAATGGTCCCTTGAGGCTTGATTGGAAAAATGGTCCCTTGAAGAAGTATAGCTATCTCTTATAGTTTATTTTTAATGATAATTTGATTAACCACAATTACCTTTATAGTAAGATTAACTATCCACCAGCAAATGATAATAATTCTATATTCTGTGGTCTTCTGTTGCTCAGTTGTTTATTTGTGTAAAACATCTCTGACTATAATCATTGAAAATTATTCTGCATTTTTTTACTACTGTAACAGTTTCTTAATAATAATTTAGGTGTAATTGAAAACGATGATGACCTTTTGCTATGTAAGAAAGCTGAGGGGAAATGGTATGGTGATTTTTAGGTTGAAAATTATTATATTTTGAATGCAATTTGTAATTTACATTGACTTTAAATGATTTTAAAGTATCTGTTTAAATGTGGCAACTTTGTAATATATTTGTAGTTTAGTGACATGTTTTCACCCGTTTTCTGATTTAACTCTTCCTCTAATGCAAAGTTTTGAAATTGAAAACGTTATTAAGGAATGGATAACCCAGTTCCAACAGTTAGAAAAGAAATACGAATGGATCCAAGTAAGTGTTTGCTCGATAATTTCTTATAACTTTTAAGGTGTTCATAAATACTTAAAACTAGTGGAATTTGATTTTTGAAGAATTTTTTTTTTATGAAATGCTTATGGTACAATTTTCCTTCAAAGAAATTAAAGTGACTAGTAAAAACGTTGCGAAAAATACTTATTTTAAAAACCAGCTCTCAGTCATCCTTCCATCTGTATCACTGTTTCCTTGGAAACTTTTGTCGTGACATTCTCAAAAGAGGGGAATTGAACATAGTATTTTATGTCTCGTTTCACAGATTTTTGAAAACAAAGGAAAAATGATGGGATGTTCGAACTCCCATCCTCATTCCCAGGTATGTCATTCTGTTGTTGCCAGGTATGTCAATCTGTAGTTGTCAGGTATGTCATTCTGTAGGTGTCAGGTATGTCATTTTGCAGGTGCCAGTTATGTCATTCTGTAGTTGTCAGGCATTTCATTATGTTGTTGCCAGGTATGTCATTTTTTAGTTGTCAGGTATGTCATTCTGTTGTTGCCAGGTATATCATTCTGTAGTTGTCAGGTATGTCATTCTGTAGTTATCAGATTTGTCATTCTGTTGTTGCCAAGTATGCAATTCTGTTGTTGCCAGGTATGTCATTTTGTTGTTGCCAGGTATGTCATTGTTGATGCCAAGTATGCCATTCTGTAGTTGTCAGGCATGCCATTCTATAGTTGTCAGGTATGTCATTCTGTTGTCAGGTTTGTCATTCTGTAGTTGTCAGATATGTCATTCCGTAGTTGTCAGGTATATCATTGTAGTTGTCAGGTAAGCCATTCCGTAGTTGTCAGATATGTCATTCTGTAGTTGTCAGGTATGTCATTTTGTAGTTGTCAGGTATATCATTGTAGTTGTCAGGTATGTCATTTTGTAGTTGTCAGGTATGCCATTTTGTAGTTGTCAGGTATGTCATTCTGTTGTTGCCAGGTATGTTATTCTGTTGTTGTCAGGTATGTTATTCTGTAGTTGTCAGGTATGTCATTCTGCAGTTGTCAGGTATGTCATTTTGCAGTTGTCAGGTATGTCATTTTTTAGTTGTCAGGTATGTCATCCTGGAGGTGCCAGGTATGTCATTCTGTAGTTGTCAGGTATGTCATTCTGTTGTTGTCAGGTATGTCATTTTGTTGTTGTCAGGTATGTCATTCTGTAGTTGTCAGGTATGTCATTCTGCAGTTGTCAGGTATGTCATTTTGTAGTTGTCAGGTATGCCATTTTGTAGTTGTCAGGTATGTTATTTTGTTGTTGTCAGTAATGTCATTCTGCAGTTTTCAGGTATGTCATTCTGTAGTTGTCAGGTATGTCATCCTGTAGGTGTCAGGTATGTCATTCTGTAGTTGCCAGGTATGTCATTCTGTAGTTGTCAGGTATGTCATCCCGGAGGTGCCAGGTATGTCATTCTGTAGTTGTCAGGTATGTCATCCTGTAGGTATCAGATATGTCATTCTGTAGTTGTTAGGTATGTCATCCTGTAGGTGTCAGGTATGTCATTCTGTAGTTGCCAGGTATATCATTCTGTTGTTGTCACGTATTTCTATCTATTGTTGTGTATCAGCTAGTATGTTGTACGGTACTGTTTGTCTTAATCGAAAAGCAGTTTTTATATTTATATATTCGAAATTTATAATGGATTCTCCAGTAACTACGTCAGCTTAACATGGCAACTGTGATTTCTTGTTCGTTTGTTAGATTTATGCTTGCTCCTTTCTACCCACGGAAGCATTAAAAGAGGTAGAAATTTTTCCTTACCCAACATGGTGAGCTACGAAATTATATTGTTGCAAAATGATTCTGACATTGCAGTGTTTTACTAATCTTCAACAATCTTATAGGATTTACAGCAACTTGAGTATTATAAGAAGAAAGGCAACTCTTTGCTATTAGATTATGCGAAATTGGAAATTAAAAAGAATGTAAGAATCCTCTAATTTGATTTTGAATTAGCTTTAAATCAAACTTTGAAGCTGTTTTTAATTTCTAGTGATAATAAAACTCTATTGCAAACTTCACTTAATTTTATTCAAAAAATCAATCTTTTAAAATTGAAAATATTCTTTAATTTTCTCATACCTATAGTGTACAATACAACCTGTTAGTACAATATGTCACGTCATAATTTGATAGTAAATATTTTATAGAATTAGAAAAATCGTAGAATTAGAATTTTTTATAAAAATATAATTTCAAACTTGGAGGAAGGAGTTGTTTTTAATTATTGAGGGTTTCAAAGGTGTAGTTTAATTCATAGGGTTTTTTAGTTTTCAAATTTCAAATCAAAGTTTTTAATTCAAATTTAGTTTTGTATACAGCTAAAAGCAATGATGTCTAAAATCAGGCCCTAAAATTTAAAATAAAAGCGTCAATATTTTCGTCACTATTTATTTCAACATCAGTCTGAAATAAATATATATAAAAAAATTCTTATTGTTCTGTAAGGAAAAATGTATGATTGAGATACTTGGTATATAGGTATATAAAGTAAATCAGTACGGTACACATCTTGCATTTAAACTTGAGAAAATACTTTTTTTATATACAGTCTTTTTGGAGGTGTGACTTTATTGAAGGTGTTACCCATAAAAATAATATGTTGATTAAATTTATCTGTTAATTTATTCAATTTATATTATTCGCGTTTCAATCTTTCACCACATCGATAGTCTGCAAAATTACTACTCACTATTTTTCTAAACTTTCTTTCACAGAGATTATTTGTAAGAATACACACTACTTACATTTAGGAACGAATAATCGCTGAAAACGACCATTGGTTGGTTGTGGTACCTTACTGGTAAGATAGTATACAGTTCAGATGTATTGCCTGCTGAACTGGATACTAATTTTATTTCATTGTTATAGGGCGACATGGCCGTTTGAGCTTCTCGTGCTGCCTAAACAAGCTGTCCGCAGAATAAATGAACTAAATGCGCTCCAACAAAAAGGTATTTTTCAATAAATAGTTTTTATGATATCAAGAAGCCAGCTACAACATGCATATGGAGCCAAATACTAAAAATAACACTGCTTATCACCAAGTAGTGAAGTGAAGCTAGTTTTAAGAATAGGTGTTAGAGAGAGATAATACCTTTTTTTTTTTTTATTGAAAAAACTTTTTTTAAATCTAAAAACGCGATGTAAATACAAAAAAAACTTCCACTTACAACCACTATTACTTTGGTTTGTTTGCTTTCCAATTTTGGCGACGGAGAATTTTTCCCGGAAACGGAAATCATGTATTCAAATTCTGAAAGGCTCAAAATTATTTATTCAATACTTTTGAAAAAAAAAGTAGCAGCAGCGAAACTACGTTTTTAAGCATGTATCAAATAAGTTCCTTAAATATAACTTTCAACAAAGTGGTTAACTTATTACTGGTTCCCGTTCTTCTTTTAGATTTAGCATCCATCATGAAATCTTACCTTACTAAATATGATAATTTGTTTAAAACTTCTTTCCCATATACCATGGGCTGGCACGGTAAGAATGATGCTTCGTTGAATGTAAATCTTACACATGTTATGTGTTTTCACAACAGTATAACAAACTATTGGACATTTAGCCTTAAGAGAGCTTGGAAAGCAATTTGTACCAACCAATTGTGTATGTATGTGTGTTTTATATGTGTATGTATGAGTGTGTTTTTATTTGTATGTTCGTGTGTTTTATATGTGTAGGTATGCGCGTTTTATATGTGTTATATATATGTATGCATGTGTGTGTTATATATGTGCATGAATGTGTGTTTTTTATTTGTATATATGTGTTATATATGTTTGTATATATGTGTGTTACATATGTGTATATTTGTGTGTTTTACCACTTGAACAACTAGACAGTTTATATTCTTCTAATATAATTTACCAAGCTACTATATCCTCTAATCTACGAAAATACAACACCAAATAGTTTTTCGGATTATGCAAAACAACTTTTAAAAAAAGATTTGCCAACCACAAAAAATCCTTTAACTCAGAAAAATAAAAGAATTGCACTGCTTTGTCGAATGAGTTTTGGAAGATTTAAGAAATGAATGGTGAACCATGGAAGATTTTGCGCAAGTCTAAATCCCATAACACCACCTCTAAAAAATCCGAAATGGCAAGTTACAAAGAACCAAACATGCTTAATAAAAGGAGCGAAGTAGTCTCAAAATGCCGCCATCAAAACAAATTTAGTGTTAAGTTACACGACACGTCAGTCCATACCATTGCATTGCTATTTTTACCATTGTTTTGTAAAACAAGTTTAACGGTTTTGATTTAGCTGAAGATTGTATGAGACTTTAAGTACTAACAAAAAATTTAGTTTTTTTCTTATCCTTATACATAAATTTCTCTATCTTACAAAGAGATAGGGCACTCTTATGTGAACGAAGAAGATCGAACAAAATATATGTGAGTTTTATATGTGCATATATGTGTGTTTTAATATTGGTATGTATGTGTGTAGGTGCACCGACTGGTAGATCAAGTGATGGTTGTGAGTATGCGCACTGGCAACTTCATGCCCATTACTGTCCTCCTCTACTTCGTTCATCAACGGTGAGTACCCATTATGTCATCAAGATTACTTAGTGATAAAGCAGTATTTATTCTCGGTACCCTTAGAAATCGGATTAAACATTGAACTGGATCTCTGGGCTGGGAACTTTTTTTACCCGTACTAAAAGTTGAAATTTGTTTATTCAACTGATTTGTGATTTGCTAATTTTTCTTTGTTTATTATGTGGTCAAACTCACAAGCTAACATATTTTTATGAAAATTGACATTGAAAGTGTTTTCACGTATTCAAAAACAAAGTATCTGTCTCGCAGCACGAGAATTTTTTCGAGCAAGTATTATAGTGATAGCAAGACATAAAATTGAATGAAATAAAAAAACTACGAATCTCGAGAAAATATTTTTAAAACAAAAGGTTATTTTATAACTTCAAGCCTACAACTTTACAAGATACGAATTCGATTGTTCAAACAAAAGGATATATTAAGCATAAGTAGTTTTACTCTCTTCGACTGCAGTTGGCAATCTTCGGTATATCTTTGATACCATTAAAAGGTAATCCATGGTTAATATGTGACAAATTTTTCCCTAATAGTCAAAACTTCTTTTTAAAGAGCAAATTGGAATATTGACATCAATTTTTAAAGGAGAATTCCATCAATGCAAAATCTTATTTTGTGCCCGTTAATTCAGCCCTTTCCCAAAACAAAATTTGGGGATTTTGTGTCACACTTAAATTAGCTTAGCAACGTCATAGTAAGTTTTTAAAGAGTTTAGAGATGGCCAAATACCCCTCTATATTATTTTTTTGCTCTTTTTACTCATGTACTAAAAGAACATATCTTAAATTTTAAAAGTAGAAAAGCATGCATGCTTGTAAATAGATAAAGTTTAGTTTACGCCAGATTTTTATATGTCCAAAGTTATATTATTTTTAGATTATATAAAAAGAAATGAGTTAAACTAATTAGCAAAACTGTTCAAGAAAAAATAAAAAAACCAATGTACATGTCCATGAAAATAAGCAGCAGCACTACCAAATCAACCTACCGAAAAATATTGAGTTACAGACTATGATCTTTAGATGTTTCAGTTTGTGATGTTTTAAAAAAAAATATGATACAACTGCCAACTGTAAGGTATGCGGGAACAGAATGGGCTTTGTTCATTGTTTATCAGTATGTTGTTTATTGTAAGAAAGAGAATGATTTTAATACTTTTAATACATAATTGATGCAGAGAAATCGGTCTTCGTCACAAATCAATTGAACGATTGTTTGTAAAGGAACACTTGAAAATGGTAAAAATTCAGCTATTCTTGATTTTAATGAGGGACGAAAATGGCGTACGTAAAGTTTTTAGGTCTAACTGGTTGATGTGGCTATTTTAAAAGCACAAAAGCAAACCATCAAGCAACTTAAAGCAGAAAAGCAAACCATTAAGCAACTAAAAGCACAAAAGCAAACCATCAAGCAACTTAAAGCAGAAAAGCAAACCATTAAGCAACTAAAAGCACAAGAGCAAACCATCAAGCAACTAAAAGCACAAAAGCAAACCATCAAGCAACTAAAAGCACAAAAGCAAACCATCAAGCAACTAAAAGCACAAAAGCAAATCATCAAGCAACTTAAAGCACAAAAGCAAACCATCAAGCAACGTAAAGCAGAAAAGCAAACCATTAAGCAACTAAAAGCACAAAAGCACACCATCCAGCAACTAAAAGCACAAAAGCAAACCATTAAGCAACTAAAAGCACAAAAGCAAACCATCAAGCAACTAAAAGCAAAAAAGCAAACCATCAAGCAACTAAAAGCACAAAAGCAAACCATCAAGCAACTAAAAGCAGAAAAGCAAACCATCAAGCAACTAAAAGCACAAAAGCAAACCATCAAGCAACTAAAAGCAGAAAAGCAAGCCATCAAGCAACTAAAAGCACAAAAGCAAACCATCAAGCAACTAAAAGCACAAAAGCAAACCATTAAGCAACTAAAAGCACAAAATCAAACCATCAAGCAACTAAAAGCACAAAAGCAAACCATCAAGCAACTAAAACTGTCAAATAAAAAGCCTAGCGATGTTGTTATAAAAGAAGAAAAAAATTTAGTACTAAAAGGGATTCTCTGACTAACAAACAAACAAAGGATTTAACAGATATTGATAAGAATTTAATTGATTTTAAACCTATTTTTCATTAGTATTTTTTTTTTTCTGTTATCTCTAACTTTTTTGTATTTGAAAACTTTTTGAGAATTTAAAACACAATAAGTTCAGATAGAAAAATGATAAAAAAAAATTCAGGGCTTGTTATAGTATTCATTCAAGAAAATCTTTTTTGGTTAAAAATAATAAAACTTTAGTTTTTAACATTTTGGTCTAACTGATGTCATAACTCAAAACAACTTTGTTGAATTTGATATTTTTTTTGAAATATTAATTTTTTTAAACATCTGAAAAAGATACCGGTAGATAACAAGTCATTAATGGAGCAAAAAGAAAGTTTCCTAGTCAGTAATCTATTTTTTAAACTCATGGCTTATATTCCGAAAAACGAGTAAAACTAGTCTAGGTACACTCGGCGCATCGGTTTGTTAGGAATAGGTTTTATACCAATGTTTGTGAACCTGCTTGATACAGGAATAGCTACTACTTGTATTATTCTACTCGTTTGATTTTCTAGATAAAGAAGCACATTGCTGGATTTGAATTGTTGGCTGGTGCAGCAAGAGATATAACTCCAGAAAAGGTAAGTCGTTCTCTTTTTTACACCATAGGGAATACGTAAAACTGCTTTATTTTCATTTGGTTTGGTTTCAACCAAGTTAAAAAACTTTTTGATGTGTTTAGTATACCTTGGTAAGACTAAAAAGTTTAGTGTTAAAAATGATTACAGCAATTTGAATTTCATTATAGGCTTCAAAACTCCTCCGCTCGTGCAGCAGTAAACATTATAAGGTCGTAGCAGAAGAATAAGTATTAGGTGCGTTGTGACTGAACAAACCCAATTAACTGTAATAACAATCTGTTAATAGAATTACTAACGAAAACCAACCAAATTAATTTTGCTTATCCTTCACTTAAGGTTTCTTACATGACAAACATTTTAACATTTCCCATTGGACATTTCCCTCGCGTGAAGCGTCTGTATTAAAAATGACAGTCGTGTATTTATCGCGTAAATTGACGTAATAATTTCAAAATTACTCGCATGATTAATACCGAATTTGTTTTTTGGAATTTCTGCTTATGAAGAATAAAAGAAAAACCTGTTCAAATTTTTTTATTACTGGTTCATCACTATCATGTTGAAATTTACCATTTAGACTGTACAGCTCCTTTGGACCATTCTATTTTCAAATAGATAATGAATCTACATCAATGAGCTTTACATCATTGTCTTTTATCTCATAATTTTTTAGATACAATATTACCAAAGAACCTTAGTATAAGTATACCACTAATTGTACCAGGGTTTCAAGATGGTGCTTTTAAATACGATTTATTTACATTATATAGTGTAGCCTTGAGTGTAATGTTTCAACGTGACTTAACCCTAAGCCAACAAGATAAGGGGGATTACTAACAAGTTCAGTGAGACAGAAAGATTAACATAGAAGTTATTTCACAAGAATATCTGATGGAATATTTTTGTCTAATGCATAATAACGTTATAACATACTTTATTCGTTAATCTTATGAAAAATTAAACTTTGGGTTAAACTCAGATGTCAAAAAACTGCACCTGAAACGAACGATAGTATATACATGGAAAATGAAAATTTTGTTTCCATAAAAACAGGGTCAGAATAATATTTCGACTTGCCAGATCATGTACTATAGTACTATAGATGTATGATCTCATAAAAGAATTAAAGGACTTTGGAGTACATGAAGACAGAGTCGTGAGATGCTTAGTTCTAAAGCAAAGCAAAAGATAATAACTATAACTAAATATTGTTATAATTATTTCTTGATTGTAATTTGTGACGTCAAAGTAATCCGAAAATAGCAAACTAATACCAGTTTTCAACATTTACAGGGTTCAAAATGGACCTGGAAAACCTAGTAAAAATCTGGACAAAATCAAGGAATTTCTAGAAATATCGAATGTGAATAAGTCAGGGTATTATTTTTCATGCCTTGCATATTATCTTTATTGCTTTCGATTTATCATACAGTACATATGTCATAATAGTTTAGATATGTTCATATTTATAATTTTAAAGATTTTATCAGTATGAAAAGCAGGCATTGGGATTTTGGAAGCAAAGCACTTAAAGATGTGAACAACAAATGAAATTCTTTCCAGACTGATTTCGTTTAAATATATGATTTTATTTTTTTAAAAAATGAATTTTATATTTATAATATATTATCTTTTTATTTACTTTTTATGAATTTTTATTTTTTTTCTTGTTTTTGTGAGAAATTTCAACCGAATTATTGACAAATGGGTATAGTGTCACAATGTTTGACCACATTACATAAAATTGCTCTTTTTGACATGACTTTTAATGGTTTTGTTCATTTTACTATAAATGAGGTTGAAATTTAACACATTTTATGTTTAGGTTAAACCATATGGTAAAAATTACATTCTGGTCTGTAAATTATACAAAATGTGAAAAAATTGCAATCATTTTTTTTTAATTCACCCTTTCTATAAGTATAATTTTAAAATAACAAAGGTTTGTTTCTGCTAATAAATGCATACGGTATCTTAGGTATTAACAATATACATGTTCTATTAAAACGAAACATAAATATCATATCTAAACCTGAATTAACACGATTGTATTCATAGATAGCTTTTTGTTTAATCTAAAGACATGATATTTAATTTAAATGACTTATAATAACTTTGTTATGCCAGCTTTCCTTATCAAGGATTTCTATCATTTAAAATGCCTTTGTCACCAGCGCATCGAATGCCATTGCATTTTTCTTTTCCTTAAATCCACTGCATTGGTGCTTATCAACTGTCACAAAGCTTATTGAAGGTTTTTAAATATTTATACATCAGTAGGATTGATAAAAGTATGACAACCTTATTCGTCGTATACTGAAATTTTACTCTTTTTATCTTTTGCTTTGCTCGTCTTAGAAACATATTATATCGCTTATAGTTATAGTCAGGGGGGCTAATGTCGAAATATAGGATTCCATGTCCGTTTGATGAAAAGACTTAATTATGAAAATAATGTCTTGAGAAACGTAACTGGAAGAAGTCATCATTTTGTTTTTACTCAGAGTATATTTTACAAACCAGATTAGCCACACCCTACAAATTACTAAGTTGTCAATAAATGTCACAAAAAGCCAGTAATTTTAAAATTTTCTATTCAATTATATGACGAATATCTATTCTACAGACCACTTTCGCTTTCCCTATATAAAATATCTAAACCAGTTTTATAGAATTCAAAACTAATGAAGACATTTCTTCCAGTCTTGTCGAATACTGAAAGAAAACGCATTTGTGAGAAAGATCGTATGTTTTTACTTCCACTTCATAATGGTTACTTGTCCAACTTGGAATAGTTTGTTCCATTCTATCATACAGAAATTAATAACAAAAATTATACTTATTATATATATATATTTATTTAATTTGTTCTGGTCAAACGATATTTTTTATTGAACGTGACTATTTATAAAAAGTTGCAAAATTCCTGTCCCGCGTCTGTTCTTGAAAATAAACTTTTGTCGTGTATGTCTTTATATGGATTGCATGAAGGTTTTGCATATGACCAGAAAAGTAAGGAGTAAGGCAAATTTCATACGTACTTATGTTCCTGTTCCTTAAAATGATCTTTAAAAAGATCTTTTTTTACCTAAGGAGGGTCTACATGCAAAGTTTTTTTATAAAAAATAGACAAAATCAAAATGAACAGAAACTATCTGAACTTGGTATGAAATAAATTTCTGATCGATACCATTCCGGTCTCCTAGAAACTAGATAAACATGTAAGAAAATTCAAATGTGCAAACTTCATTATTTTTATACTTTCGTTTTAAATATACTAAGGTCTGGTAAGAGATTGAGATTTATTTGATGATTTCAATATTATATTGACCCAATTAATATCTTGTAAGTTATTCATCACAATAAGGGTTATTAAAATCGAACGTCATAAAATTATACGGTCAGATATATGAAAACTTATCAAGTAAAGAATGAATCAAACTAATTTTTCTAGGACTCCGTTAACAACAATAAGTCGAAACATGAACCTTTCCATATCATTAAGATGAACCTTCAATTTCTAATATGTCAATATTGTTATTTGTTGGTAGTTTTATACCTGGCAGTGATTCCAAACGTTCCATATTTTTCCATTCTAACCTAATCACCCTTCTAATCCCCGTTTAATGTCTCTCATTTTATATCAGTAATAAGTGTTTATAAAAGATAAATGAATTTCTTTCTTTTGGGGAATTCATTGTTCGTACCATACTAGATAATGATCAATGCTAAATAAACTTTCATGAGACTAAAATCATTTGGATTGAGAATAATCAAAAATAGCACAGACACACGCATTACACTTCGAATATTTTTAAAACTCATGAAAAAAATAGTAATATATATGTACAGCCCAAATACCCGCGTGTTTAAATCTTGTAACGACATACTTAAAAACAGTCTGACACTACAACAAAGATATTTCCCAAGTGAATTGACATCGCTAACACTTCAGTGGATGTAAAAGGGCTGCTGGTTTTCATTCATTATAGCTACTAAGAATTGGTCACTTTTATCTACAAATATACATATCGAAGTTGGAAAAGTAATAATATATAATATAAAAAATAAGACAGCTTTGAATTCCGCGACAGCTGTAAATTATTTATTTTAACCATAACTAACAAGCATATTTTATAACGATAACATTGGCGCTATAAAGTTCTAGTAGTAATCTTTAACAGATATTCATATGTAAAAATTGACAACATAAGAACTTTTGAAAAAGATCAACAAAAAGTAAAGGCCAAATACAAATTGGCGTAGGTTTATTTACGAAAAATAATACATTTAATACGCAAATAATTAGTCCAAAAGACATGTCGATAACCTTGCAATAGAAAAAACCATTATAAAAACATAAAGGTCAGAAATCATGACTTTATTAACCAGCACAGTCGGGTTGTCTGTCACAATAATCTAATTTATACAAATCTATAGGACACTTAATAACACATCCTTAACTTAATATTTGCTATTCGTTACATGCCAGACTTTGTTAGCGATGACTCTATTCTAATGTTATTAAAATTAATTTAATAAAATAATAATAAAAAGAAATATACATCCCTTATGTCAGTACTGAATTTTTCGTTCGGAAGATATTAGTAACAAATATATCGTTAACATCAAATTCATAGCTGCAATTCGAGACAATTCACAACAATATGTTAACAAATCACCATGTGCAAAAGCAAAGATGATTTATGTCAAAAAATCAAACCCCTTTCTCATTCAAATAAACTGGTCCATTCAAAATTTAAAGTGATAAGCATGGAATCAACACGATTGTTAATAGCTTGTTCCCAGTTGAAGCTTGATTCCCTGAAATTATCGACCTTAATTAGAGCGCCATCTGTTACCATTGAACTAACATCACGCCATTACAGCACTTACAAAGAAAGTGCAATTGGTGTATTTGACTTGCAATAGTGAAGATATAACACGTTCCTTAGCATTAGTTATTAGTTTCTATTCGTGATTCAGCGACGGACGTTTACTGTGTCTGATTTGTTTACTATTATAATATAAATCGCATTCTATCGAACGGCTGTTGTCATTTCTTATTCCGAGATTTTTTCTTTCTTCTTTTAAAAAAGCAACAACATCTAGGAAATATTAAAAAATTAAACTAATATGCGATATAAAATATAGATAAACCAAAATGTGATGCAAAATACAGATAGTTCATCGACATACATCGACATCTTCAAACGTCTAAAACATCTACAGTGACTTACTTGGTTTCTTCTCCACCTTCGTCATCGGTTTGTGCATTTAAAGGAACACCGGATTTACGATTTTCCGGCCTATCATCCCCTCCTAACTCACCATTGGTAGAGCTTACAACCTGTACACTACCACCAATTTGTGGACGTAACAGCTGGCCATGGTGATTTCGTTGAATCGAAGGCCATGCATCGCCAGAATGCTAAAAAGAAAATGCTTTCTTGAGTCTACGGTGGGGTTTTAACGAATTCTATATTTTAACAGCTAGTTCTACTTTAGTAAGATAAAGTAAAATATATGAACATATACCCTAGTAGGATGACCTCCTGTTTGATGAGGATGCTTTACTGATACATCACTGCTACTAACGGAACCAACAGGCGTAGGCTACATGGAAAAAATAATTTACATGTTTTTAGTTCCATGTCATACATCTACTGTATTGACAACAATCGAATAACTTACAATAGTCTTATGAGTCCAATCAAATTCCCCGTCCTCAACAAAACCTTTTTTTTCATAAAGATTTCGAAATAAACCGTATAAATAATCGTAATCAGGTGTTTCAAAGAAATCTAGTCTTCTAACATAACGTAAATATGTGGCCCATTCTTCTAGAAAAGATGAAAAGAAAGGTAAAAGCAGTAAAAATTAACCCATGGATGCATAAACTCCATATCAAGAGTTTTAATGAAACTTTCTTAGTAGAATAACGGCACTGTACCTGGAAAACTTTCACATAAAACTTCAATAGGTGTGGAACGCTTTGTATCTCCAATTTTTTGGTATCGTTCTTTCAATGTATCAGCCTTCAGGCCTTGCCATGGCAGACTTCCTCGCAAAAAGTACATAAACATATGCCCTAAAGCTTCCAAATCATCTCGGCGACTTTGTTCTATTATAAGATTCATAACAATTAGTTAACTGCACGGTATGCTTACAAATTCAAGTAAACAAAAGTGAATCAGAAAAAGGAATAACAACCTACCTTTTCCAAGATGTGTATTAATGCTCATATATCGTGCAGTTCCAGTTAAACTTTTATGCTCACGATAAGGTATATGCTTTTTAGTTTCTGGATCTATATATTCTTTCGCTAAACCAAAGTCTATTATAAATATCAACTTTTCAGTCCCATTTTGTCGGCGGCCAATCAAAAAGTTTTCTGGTTTTATGTCTCTATATATCATATGTTTGGAATGTACATATTCTAAACGGCGTATCTAAGAAACGACACTTAAAACATTATGAAAATAATATTTTTAGGGTCAAATCTTTCATTTACAGATTAAGTTTGACAATTTTCTATACAGAAGAGCCTCCAAACTACCGAAGAATAGAAAGAATAAAAAATATTAAAAAAACTTGGGCTACTTAGATCAAAAAGAAAGAATGCATTAATATAGACGGGCATGTCTGAATATATATGATTTAAAATTCCCTTATTAACCATTCTTGCATGTAAAATATGAGTTGAACAATTTTGATTTCACAAAATTTTTATTCCGATTTAGAACTATAAACTTTACCAGTTGCATGGCTATCATTAAAACCGTTTTCATGGAAAACTGCCTCTCACAAAGATCAAAAAGATCTTCCAAACTTGGGCCTAAAAGCTCCATAACCATCGCATTGTATTTTCCACAAGGGCCAAAGTAAAACACTTGTGGTACGCCATCTAAGAAGTAAAAATAAATAAATAATGACTGTCTAAAAGTCTTACATCCCAATGTAACAAATCAAACCTATTAATATTTTTCAACTTAATTTTTGTGTTCTTGTTAGATGGGAGGGAAATTGAATCTGCCATATTTTCATTAGATACATAATCAATATTTCTTTTATCTATACTTAATTCAAAGAAGTACTGGAAACTAGCTACTTGCACCAAATTTTCCTAATAAGTTATCGTATAGTGACTACAAACCACTATTTAAACTTCTTTGTCTTCCAGATATTGGTGCAAAATAAACCCCCCAAAAATTTTTGTCAGTCATCTTTTAATTCAAAACTTTGTTATCATGGTGGCTGACATAATTCATGTTGTTAAGCAAGGCTTTAGTAAATGGGCATAATATTTACATTTTTTTGTCTATTCCTTGACCTATTAATTAATGGCAAATTTGTCGAATCAATATATGTAATTCTTTTTTAATTAAAAAATAATTGTTATAAATACCATTAGGTGGCTGACAGGAATTTTTACACCAACAAAATATGAAAACTATTACTACTTAGGTATATCCTACTAAGGTAGAAAGTAGAAAGTAAACTTTCTTTACCGTTTGTTGGAAAATAATTTTCGAACAAATTTATACATACAAATTTAACTTTTGATGACTGACTCAACATTTAAAGGTATAGGGCATATATATAGATTTTTTATGAAAAGCTATAAATAATCATTATTGTTCCATTTGGTGGCTGACAAGAAAGTTATTTTAATCACTCAATCATGAGAAAATTATCCTATGTTAATATTATAAAATGTAGCATATAGATATTTCAACTTATATATCCCTTACAGCTATATTTCCTACAATGCAATGTTTCAAAAGGCTGGGAACTATTGATACAATTGTAACAGAAAGTGATAATTGTGCAAGTGGGTACAAGCCTACCCAATACTTTTACCACCTTCAAACTTTCTGACACTTATGACAAGGGTATAGTTTGAATAAATGGAGTAACTGGTAAGGGTCAATGTTGAAAAATATTTTTATAAATACGAGGCCACCATCAACCTGCTCCTTTAACATATTTAGAATTTTCTTTGGCTGAGTAAGTTGAAATTTTAGTATTTATTTTTATTTTTAGAAACATAATTTGCCATATTTGAGGACTGTTGAGTCCAGTCAGTCACCAATTCAACTTAGTTAACTAATTTGGTACATAATTTTTGTATTTTCATCCATTTTTGATTGCGTGGTTTTAAATTTCTTTGAATAATTCTAATAAATGGACAAGTTTAAGGCTTAAAATTAATAAAGTGACTCCCTGACACAAAGTTTTTGAGACAAAACGGCCTCCAACATTTTTTCCTTTATGAATGCTTAGCTTCTTCCAGGCCCTTCCATCATTGCCAAGAGGCAAGAAAGCTAATGAGTCAGCCTCTTAAATACTCGTTTAACGACATAGAATCCCAAACATTTAACTTATTGTAGAATGTTAGATCTATCTATTTTATTTTCTCACTTTTAAAAATCAGCTTCTGATCTACGGTAACTGGCAAAATGTAATCAAAACAAGATTTGCAGCCACCAAATATGCTCATTTTATAAAATAAAACAGCATGTTGCCAGTATGTGATTAGGTAAAAAGAGTACTTTTGTCTTATAAATGCAATTGGTACTGACAAATAAGAGTTTCTGAAAACCTTGTTGTATACAAATGATCACACATTTCTGGTTCCTCTGTGCACCTTTATATGTGCATCAAAAATTAACTACTATCTTTGATGGAACATTAATGATGGCATTTCAAGATGGATCCAAAATAACTCTTTTACCTAATTTTAAGGCAATGAGACAAAAATCTTGTTGTGTCACTTTTTTAGATTAAAAATCCTCTGATTTCATACCAAAAAAAAAAAAATGAGATACGGATGTACACATAGTCATCAGGAATATCAGGAACACCTGAAAAATATAAAACTTGCAAAGTATAAATAACAATACCTGATTGTCCAAGTGCTTTATAAAATCTGTATTCCAAATGCAATTGTGGAGCTCTGGATTTAAGAGGTTCCTAATAAGATCAAGCAATTTATATATTAACATAGCGAGTTAAATATGTTGCCTGCATTTAAAAAAATATAATAATAATATTCAATTCTAGTTTTGTGTTGAGTGGTAAAGAAAAACATTTTTTTTCATTAAATATTTAGTTATAGATGTGTATATTTTAGTGTTTACGTAAGAAATGATGTCAGCTGGAACAAATTTTCCACAGAAAGACACATTGAGGAAATATTTGCTTGGATAATTATCTGTTTGGAATTTAATACACTTAGATATGCTATATTCACCAATTTGATAAATGGCCAACCTGTTTGAATGGTTCAAAAACTCACAGGACCAGAAACTAACCTTTGAAAAACATTGAATGAATCCTGAGAAATGAATCCTTAAAAAATAAATTTTCTTCTTTGACCTGATTCATGTGCAAACAAGACTTATGTCAACATATACCTCATACTAGTCTCTAACTATGTGCAACAAATTGGAACAATCTGATGAGAATATTTAGAGATACAGCAGGGAGATGTCTATTTTAGGCCAAATTATACTCAGTTACGCCAATTTTTAGAAAACAAGAATTTTTGAGAATCACTGTGTAAGAACAGTAAGTAACAGAAGAACAAACCACCCTGGATTTATAGGACTAAAGATTGAATGTGCTGAACAATAAAAAGACTTTTGGTACAATCGCAAATATTTTAATTTAGAATAAATATTTCTTTCTAACTCAAACTTAAAATAAAAATAATCCTGAACAATCTTAAAATTTCAATATTACATTCCTTCCAAAAATGGAAAATACAACAATTGTGGTCAAAAATGAGTGTCATATTTACTGCAGATCTATAAGTGCAAATTATATGTCTTTATTAAATTAGGTTAGTTTGCTTATTAAAAGGCTATCGCAAACAGATATGAACATTATGTGATTTTAAAATTGATTAAGCAAGTCAAATATGAGAACATATCAATAATTCTCATGTGAATGTGCAAGTAAACTAATTGAAAACTAAAAGTCTGTTCACTAATTATATTTAAACATATATGATTAAGTATATTAACTATGAATGTAAGAGAAATGTAAAGATTTTAAAATTGATAAAACAATTGAAATAAGATCAAGGCAAACTCATTATTTCTAGCATTTGGTATTCACTGCTATTTTTATCCCCCAGATTGTCCTGATCGAAGAGTTGATAAAATAAAAAGTTTTGTACAGATAATTTTATGTCTCTATTTCTTCTCTATATTTAATACAAAACAATAGAGACATTTAAGGCCTCAGAGGTATTTATACTGTTTCAGTTATACAGCATCAATTAAAATAGAAGCATCAAGCATCATACTTGCATTCAACCGTGAAGCATCATTTAAATATTTCAAAACTAATGTAGAAAGCAAATTTAGAAACTAAAAGTACCAATTTGAGCTACTAAAAATGTGAGTGTGACAGCAAAAAACACTGATTTGACAAAAACTTAAAGTTTTATTATTGATTGAAAGAAACTATTTGAAATTTCTGAAAATACAGTGAGTGGATTTTTTTAGATTGAACTGGTTCAATTTAGTTAAATTAATTTTTGATAAATTTTTCTAAAGGTTGGTTGAAGAAAAGTGATAAGTTAGATTTACATCCTAAAAAATTAAGTTCAATTTTCAGAGAAGTCTGGGAAAGTGTAATTTTTTTTTATTTCGATGTAACTTGAATATTTACAGTTTTTAAAAATAAATATAGTTTGTTTGTAAAACTTTTTTACATGACGAAGAAAAACAACTTTTTGCAAAAGAAAGCAACATTTAGCCCAGCGCACCCAACGCACCTACCTTAGAAAAAGCATCAGTTATTATAGTCTGGGAGCTAAATCTCATATCTCACTAAATAAGCATTATAGGTCTCCCCTCAAAAGGAATGGGATATCTATATACCGTTGGA
>JAUELD010077547.1:2795-17527 GCA_031471615.1 Aglantha digitale | reverse complement strand
CATCAATATAAACAATATTATATCAGTTATAACAAGAATGGTTATAACAAGTATGGTAGTAAGTTACAAGTAAGTTACAAGTAAGTTACAAGTAAGTTATAACAAGTATGGTAGACTAAAGAACTACCAGGATATAATAAAAACAGTGTTAAACGGTGTGAAAACTAACGATTTAGAGTGAACTTTTAACTAAAAGTTAGTTATTAATACTATAATTTCATTCATTGATAGTCACCGATTAAAGATCAAAAAGATCTTTTGACCCTAAAGCTCATATTATTCTACTCAAAAAAATCAAAAAATCCAAATTTTGGGGGGCTAAATTGACTTTTTGATCCTACTTAAGCAAAAATAAGAATTTTTTGGGCTGAGCAATGTAGTGCATTTAAAAGCATTTATCATTACCTAACTACATGCAAAAAATCAATAACTGACTTATCAATTAAAAAAGGAAATAAATTATGTTAAACAAAAGTGTATCAGTGAAAACATGGGGCATGTTATTCAAAACTAAATATTCTTAAAAATATAAAAGTACACTCATCCTTATTTTATATTTCAGTTTTTAAGATGACTTATGGAAAGATGAAAAACAAGAAATACTGCTTATTGCGGAGGATGTCAAATATTTTAAACCATACAACAGTAAATTTGTTTAAGCAGCAGGTCTACAATTATAATCTCTACAATTTGGCACGTGAGCATATTTTTCACCTAAACTAAACTACCTTACCTAATTTACTACCTTCAACAAATTTACCTGTATCAGTTTCTTTTATGGAAGATTTAATTTCTTGTTCTACATTTGCAAATTCCTTTATCGCTTCGATAGACTGTAATTTTATAGGTGTAATGCGTTTCTCGAATTTCACTAAATCTTCTTCGTTGAGTTGATACTTGATGTTATCAAGTTCACGTATTGTGGCTTTCAGTTGCTGAAAACATAAAAGAAAAAAAAAAACACAATGACAGTGTACAGTGTCATTTCCAAAAACTTGAATGCTTGAGGGGATTATAGCTCAGATGAAAAAATAACACCTTTAAAACTGGTAAGAAATCAGTTGTGTAGTACCTAGATGAACCTTATATATTAAAATTGAAAATATTGTAATTCAAAATCTAAGTTTTGTGATATTAAAATATTTTTTTTGTAGAC
This sequence comes from Aglantha digitale, assembly GCA_031471615.1. Taxonomy (NCBI): domain Eukaryota; kingdom Metazoa; phylum Cnidaria; class Hydrozoa; order Trachymedusae; family Rhopalonematidae; genus Aglantha; species Aglantha digitale. The sequence goes on along the minus strand of JAUELD010077547.1, from coordinate 16,371 downwards.
CCACACAAAACGACAAGGCTCACTGAAATAGTTAATGCTCATGCAGCACATGCAGAAAATTTAACTTAACCTAAGTAAAACTTATAACTTAAACTTAAACTTATGTTTCACACCAATAAGCTAGTTACGAAAACAACAAAATATTTGGTACAATTTAGTAGGCAAAAAGGTAATGCAGCAAAATGATAACTATAGGTAAAAAATGTCTGTATAAACAAAATCATCTGATTGATATGTCAAGTGTAAAAATACTCATGAACACACCATAGGATATTTATTATTATTACTTTCGGGTTGAAATTGACCTACAAATCAAACTCTCTACAATGTCTCTACACATTCAATTTTTAAGTTTTCAAATCCTCTAAATATATGTGAATAATAAGAAAATACTAAAAAAATAATAATAAATTTCTTCAATAAAAAGAAGAAAAAAAATTGAAAAAACAATAAACAAAAACTGCTTGATTTTTTCAACTTCTGTTCATGTCACTTTTCTAAAACTAAATGAACAGTTGAATAAGAAAACTGTGATGTGTTGTGAATGAACATGACTGAATTTATTAAAACTGCATTATTTTGCTTTATCATTATAGAATTGTACCTGTTTTAAACATACCTGAGCAGTTCTTGATGCATTCATTTGCTCTTTATTCAGTTCTTCCCAATTCTTTGTATGAACATACTAAATTAGATTTAAATATATCAATACAAAGTTATTAACATATTCAGTAAAAATAATTGTATAGAAGGAGGGTGACTGACCACCGGGCAATTATAATTCGAAAATCCTCCAGACATGTGTTCGGAGGGAGTTTTTTTTTACAAAGCTTTGTTTTGTATTTATCCAATCAACTTGTTTTTCTAGGCCGATGGAGTCTTGTTACCTGTTATTTTATTCATTATATTGCAGTACATAAAATCCAGCAAAAGATACTTTAGTGATACAAAATTTATATATTTATATTTTGAATCAATGTATACAAGTTTAATTTATTAGAAATTAATATAAACGCTTTTTACATCATTCTATTTCTATATTTATTATACTGTTATAAAACTAAACTAAGACATTTACAAGGTGAGACCTCATCCACATAGTTATAAAAAATACGACTTAGAAGTAGCAAAACGTTCAGACAAGTAGTGTTTTTGTTAGCAGAATAGCTGTAAAAATCTAGTGCGCATGTCAAAAATTGTCGGTTAAAACAAAGATAGTTTATGAGTCACAATAAAAAATTTATAATATTCCTATAAAACCCAACAATAATATACTAACAAAACTAGTTCGGGATAAAAAAAGTTAAATGAAAACGCGGAAATTTTAAATAGAGAACCACGTTCATGGGATAGAAACTTGCATGTCGCTGATCATTATTCTAGAAATACAAACACTAATTACTAAAAAATGAATCAATATTATTACAATGACCATGGAACTACTAATTAGCTACACAAAATTTAACTGAATAAAAAAAATATATCTGTTTAGCACTGTTTGTTAATATTTCAAACGTATTGCGGTTTATAACTGGAAACGAAGAAATGAAGGTGACAATTTTTTTATTGTTTAATGTAAATATCAAAAAATAAAGAATTGGAAACTTTTTCATTTTCTCAAGTAAATCTTTGACATTTTCATTTAATTTGTGAATTGTAGAACTTATGTATTATTAAACTTTGATGTTTTTGCAAGGATTAACAGATTTAGTAAAGGGAACACCTTCTAATGATTCAGAGGAAATCTTTTCAATTACATCGATTGGAGTGCAAGTCACCCTTTCGATTTCCAATGGGTGATTGTAGGCATCTTTACCAAATATTATTATGTATTTGCAAAATATTATTCGAATAGAGTAAGTTTCAATAGGAGCAAAGTATAAAAGAATGACGTCAGAATAGTAAAAGAGCAAGAAACAACATAACATTTTATTCTAGAAAAGATAAGGCAGGTAAAGGTAAAGATAAGAAGACATTTTAATTTTTGAAAGAAATAAATTTTTTTATAAATAATTAAAGTTGTTTAAGAGTTTGACAGGAAACTGACAGGAAAATTCTATCGGTCTTATTGTACTGAAATCATTATAACTGATTGGAACTCGTAATTTGGTAAAATGCAAAATGTGAACATGAACGTATACTAAATGAATGTAATTTTATATGTGCTAAGTTAAAAAGAATACTCAAACTTTGCATTAAAGCCTGATTTTCACCTAACAAAAATGATATGCACACCGTGTTCGCATACCAACAGTGAGGTTAGCGAATCAATTTTTACTTTCTGCATTATGAACAATGATGAATATTTAGTGTCAAATCACGGTCAAAAAGAAATTAGGCAAGTGAGTTATTTCAACATAATTGATTTTTGACTTTTGAAGTTTTAAGTAAAGCTCAGAGAGGGGTAGTTTCTTCAACAAATTACGAAATTTCAAGCGAGTTGGTTTAATGAATCGTTTATGAAATTATTACTCATTCTCGTAAGCATAAATGAGAGTTGCCATATAATAATGGAAACATGTTTTTTCTGTTCAAAAAACATACTAAAATGAGTTGTTGTTTTTATTGATGTTTATTTTTTAATTTTATCAATAGTTAATCAACATGTAAGATTAAAAGCTATTTAATAAATTTGGATTTATTTTTCAAAAATTTTCAAGTAAATGATAGCAGTTTGGTTAAGAGAGCAAAGGAGTTACAACACTTGTGTTTCTTGTTCTATTTCAATTTTTTGCTCCATTTTACATGGTTTTCTACAATAATTTTTACTATAAATTGCAACACAGTGTCAAAATAGGCCCTGGTTGCACTGTAAGTAGTTAATCTCCCAGAATGAATAAATTTAAATCTTAAATCCTTCTGTAAAAAGGCCTCCAGAATTGTCCGGTGGTCAGTCACCCTCCTGATGTAGAAATAGATACCTTTTCAATATTGTTTTTATGCTTTTTAAGTCTGATGAGATTGGATGGCACAATAATTCTTAAAGATTTGTCCAAAGTAGCTTCGAAACGTTTCATTGGATACTTTATATCTGAGCCTTCATTTTTTTTCATAACTAAAAGTTGTTATATATATATTAGCTTTGAAACATTTCATTGGATACTTTATACAACTAGATACAATAGATACAAGATACAACTAGATAAAAGAGATAAAAGATAAATAAAATTACAACTAGAAAGATTTATTCTAATAATTTGCAAACAACAAATATAAAACGTCTGTTTACTTTCTCTAGGGTCAAACGATGCCATCTTCGCATTTGCTTGTTGATACTTTAACCACATTTAAGTATTACAGTAAATTCCATTGGGTATATTTTTTGTTTCTTGAAAATAAATGTAGAGCAATACAAGTCTTACAAGTGTTAGAGTTAAGATGTAAAATAAAAACAATATGTTTGATTATATATTCGAGTACAGCGTTATTCTAAAGAGGGGCTATCAGGCTATCTAAAACATTAACTACAATCAAATACATACATAAGCATTCAACTAAAAATTTGTGTATATATATATATATTGTATAAAAGTTAGAATTCCCTTGTAGAATCTCTTTCATTTTTCTCTAAGGTCCATTTTGTTTCGTTTTTCTTTTATAGACTGATTTTAATGTTTACATCACGTGTTCAAATTTCGTAATTAAAAGGACCGCGTTATGTCGATCTGTCAGGCAGAATGATACTAAGGTTAGGTGTCAGCCTATAGAACAAATATAGCTTTAAAAATTCTGAAATTTATACAAGTTTTATATTTTGATAAAAATTAAACCTCTGAATAAAATTTCCCTAGAAATTTAAACATTTTATGTTTTTGCACGCTTCCATATATAAATTGCTTTGCTTGCCTGACAGATTCATTTCACGGGCCGTTCTTACCACGTGATCAAGATAACACGATTTTGAAACCCGTCATATATATAAACAAGTGTTCTTAAAAATTTTGTTTTATTTTATCTAGCCTGCCTTATAGGTTTATCGTTTATCTAAATATTTTGTTATTTATCTACCTCCCTCTCACAGCCACCAAAATAAAATGTAGAAAAATCCGGAATGGCGGAATCGGAATGACGAAAATCTATAATGATAAAAGTCTGAAATGACTAAAATAACAGTAATAAGTCACTAATGAGTATTATACTATTATAATATTAATAGCAATAACTTAAATTCATAAAATATCAGCATAGAAAAATATTTTTTGAGCCGTCAAGTAATAAGGGAAGATTATATATTTGACGTCAACAATTTATTATACAATATAAAATATCAATTAAACATGGCAGCCGTATTAAACAAAAAAAATGGTAAAAAAGAAAAAACTTTAAAACATATTGCAGAACCGATAAAAAACCTATGTGTAAGTAAACGAAAGCTTGATAGAGTTGAGACGGAGAGAATATATCGAGTAATTCAAGTGGGATGCAAGAACATTGGCGAAGCGAAAGCTTTACAGGCGGTCATAAAAGATGATAAAAAAATATTTTCAATCTCTAATAACGAGCTTCGGAATCTAGTTCTAAATCACCAACTATTGATAAACAACTTGGATAAAAATAACGAAGAATCGGATGACGTGAAACTTTCAAGTATTAAGTTTTCACTTCACTCCGTCTTAAGGTACTTTAAAATGTTTCTAACAATAATGGAGTTATATTGAATTTATGATGTAATACTCCTATGGTATACTATGGTATATTTATAATTGTTCCCGTGTTCATTAGCTCTTCATAAATCATAACCATTGTGGTGAAAGCTTAAATATCTGGTTACCATCTAGCCACCGACTGTTTTTATGTCAATAATTTTTTATTTTAAGAGCATATAGTTTGTTTTATATTGCAAAAAATATTTATTGATTGACTGTAACCTGCATAAAATCATAAAATGTTGTCTGAGAACGCGTGGAGCTCCAATGTTCAATAAAAGAGTCAATAGATTAACCTTTCTATAGTTATTTATAAGATTAATACAATAATAAGGACGGATTTAGGCTGTTGTCGTGCTAAATCAAAAACCTTGGTTTACATCATATCAACATTCTAGGAGAAAGTTTTCACGATAAAACACAAAAAAACTATAGCATATGCTAAAACTAGAACTATTAATAACCGTACAGGCATTATATATTTTGCATAATATATCACAGACTCAAAATTTGTAAATATACTTTTTTGCCAGATGTCTTCATTTTAACGCATTATCCCTCGAGCCGCATGTAAAAGATGAAAGTTTTTTGGAAAAAACTGATATTGATGTAAATATGGAAGCACTGAAAGAGGTCATACATGAAAAGCTACTAACAGATGTCGAGGATGAGAAGCTTCGTAATAGTTATTTACTTCAAATCATGGAGCAAGCGAGAAATTCACATAAAATCATAAATCATCTGAACGATGTACTAACTGACAAGACAGCTGAAAAAGAACATCTAGTAAGGGCGAGTTTTTTTATAGTAGATTAAAAATATTTGTATGTGCACAAATAATACATTATCAGACCTTTGGTTTATGATACACACCAAGAAAATAACTTGAGTGCAGCTAGACGGATTCTAAGCACGTTATCTTGACATCATAATTATTTTACCGCATTTTATTTTTATGTCTTATGTCTAAATCTTTATCGCTCATGTGTCACGTTTGGGTATTATTTATTGCGAAGGGTACCCATATACCCATAGGTATATAGAAACTTTGCACATTGCAGAGGGACTCAACGGGACTTAAACGAAATTCCAATATTAAATATCTTTAAATTAGTGAAACGCGGAATTGGTTTCTACAATCAGTGATAATAAAAGAAAGAAGCCAGGCTGTGATTAAAAATAATTTTCTAGCCACTTTGTTTCACTTTTAGTTGAATAAACAAGATCTTAAGATCAGAACTTTAAAAAGATCATTAGATCAAATGATTTCAAGTGCGGGAGAAGAAAACAACACAACGTTAAACGATGCTGCCAAGCAGATACTTACGGAACAAAAGACGCTTGAGAATAAACAGAAGAAACTGCAACAAGATATTGTGGAGTGCAGCGAAAGTTTACATAAAGAGAGAAAAACAAATTATTTAGACGAATCGAAATTGAGGAAAAGGAAATTCAAAATGGCAGGCGAACTGCACAACTGGATAGTTAAGTATGATCAAGATCTTGGCTGGAGACAAGTAAGTTAACTTCAAGAAGTTGTCTGACTCTTCTTAAATAAACACTTGAACAATAAGAACTGTAATTTATTCTTTAGGATCAAATCGACGAAATAACGGAGCTCCATAATCAAGACCTTGAGGAGATTTCACAAATGCAGCTTCATTTTATCGAATTAGAAAAAGAATATGATGCCATCATCGAAGAGAGACGACTTGAAAAGGAAGATGAAATAAAAAAGGAAGAAATGCAAGCACTTAAGCGACGAGCTGTGGTAAAAATACAAGCAATCTTTAGAGGGTGGTTTGCACGAGAAAATATCAAAAAAAAGAAAGCTGGCAATAAGCCTACCAAAAAGGGTGGAAAGAAAAAATGATGAATTCAATGAAATTTTTTGAATTATAAATAATAACAAACAGTAACATGTAGACTTTTAGATTTTTAACAAACACCAATTATACACTCAAAAATAGTTTTGGTGTAACCAGGGAAATCTTGGTGACGCTTAGTGGTATATCTTGGTGTAACCAGGATATGGAGTAACATATAGTTTCGAGTATTTAATGATTTATATTATGCGTATCGAAATATTAAATAAGATTATTTTAACACATCACACTTTTGAAGGTTCAACCAATTTGCAAATAATTGCTCTCCCTCATCCGAGATCTGACAAAAAAATTAGCACAAATCTTAAAGACTGGATCGATTCAACCTCGTTCCCATGATAAGGTTTCGCTTTTTTATGAGGAAGACGCTTAGTCTTAAGTGTCTGATCGTCTTTTTACTACAATACAAATGTCATATCACTTCAACTACTTGAAATTTGATTGAAGATTTTGCTCTAACTTTGTTTTTTTTTATTCTTGAAAATCAAAAAGGTGAGATCAATATTAATCAAAAATAACATATGTTCAACTGGTGAAACTACCTATATTGCCGTTTTACACACAGAACAGACGTTATATTTATCATAAATGTTTTGACAGGCTTTTTATTATTTTGATCACATGGCTCGTGCAAGTTTTATCTTATCATTTATCTTTAATATAATTTTTGAATAGAATTTAGTTTTTCAATGAAAATGTGGTATTATGTTTTTAATTTCAATTGAATAAACGTTTAATGTTTTGCAGACCATGAAACTAGCTATAAAGAAATACTATATTCGAAAGCAAAATTTATTTCTAGTCAAAAATTTTACATCTTATTTTTTATGATGTCTGTCATTCCCCCGCCGTTCCCCGTCATTCTATGTTTTACAGATAGCCGTTTATTCACATGAATTGACATGACACTGTTTAACTGTATGTAAATACTGAAAAAACAGGTAGTTTGATAATAGAGCTGGATCTTTTTTACGAAAAACTAAATATCAAATATTAACCAGAGTAACCTTGCTCGAGAAAGATATTTTTAGATTCTTTCTTGAAAATCTTGAGTTACGGAAACAATGGGTCAAAAATATTATACGAGAAAGCTGGAACAATTTTCATGGTTTAGGGTTAAAGACAATTCGGGTCGTAGGACGTATATAGTCTTTCAGATATATTTCAGATGTAAGTCTGGTTAGTTTGCTGGAGCACGTGCTGTATTTATTTTAAGTTGTTGCGGCACCAGCAGAGGTAATCTTTTATTACACCATATTATGACTATTTAAATTCTGTATCCTGGTCAGTTTTGATTTTGATTTTTCACTTATGTTTCATATAAATTCAATGTAAATATTACTGTTTCAATTAGCAATAACCACATCTCGGTCAGTGGGAAAGACCTGATATCTTGTCATCAATTTTTTTAGGTGTTAGGTAGCTAGCTAGCTAGGTATTGCCATATAACCTAGTCCTAGCTTATATGTAGCTAGATATTATAGTTTATATTTTTTTATCAAGTTAGTCTAAAACTATTATGTAAAAATTTTTCTTAACTTAAATAAAAGAGATTACGATAATGTCATTGATTGTAAAGTAAAGCTTTGTGAAATACCTTGAGTGTAAGAAAAGAATTTATTTCAAAGGACATTTCTTATCTTATGAATCTCCCTTTCAAATTTGGGAAATCTTTTTAAATCGACCTTTCCTGTAAATAAAAATAGCTCAAGATTCAACGAATACAAATTCTACAAATTACCACCTATCATCCAATATCACTTGAGAGAATGAGCTTTTTTACAAGCCAGTGACTTATATCGTAGAGAAGTCCTTGGCCCAAAGTTCTGCCACATTTAAATAATTCCATCTGTTCTATGGTGGTGTTCACATTATATTAAAGAGCTTTGAGAATTATTAAAAATACTTTTTATTATTAGTAATTTTTTTTCTTCTAATTATCAGCATTATAGAAGTTTTAATTTTCAGCCATTTTGTAATAGAAATTTAGTGAAGCTAAATAGTTTAACTTTGAAGCCATATTGAATTGATTAATGGAACTTGGAACTTATTGGTGCGTGCTAAAAACAAAGCAATGAATTAAATCAAACAAAACCTTTAATGTATATATAATGAAACTTCCATAACAAATAATTGTGCAGTTGCTAGATCCAGGCCTCTTGAGAAAATTCCCTTGAACTAGCTCCTACCATCATTGAATTTTTCACAACTTAAAGCTCCTTAATCGTCTTTTTAGCTTGTGTTTACTATAAAGATGAATTCAACAAAGTGATTAATAGAAAGTGATTATAACAAGCTTAGTCTATGAAATATTATTGTGATAGAAAATTAAATGGACATATCTCCAAAATTTTAATGCTTTTTCATGAAATATTTCTAAATTAGTTAGTTAACTTTTTATAGCTATTTAACTTTTATTATCACAAAAGAAGAAACTTGGTTTAAGAATTAAAGAATACTGTTTTTTATGATAAAAATAACATAACTGTAGTTTACTTTTATCAATTTTTTTTATTATTATGCTATACTATTATGTATTTAAATTTTTTCTTTAGTAGCAAACCATTACCATGTCTACTGCTGATTCAAATTTGGGTTTCCAAGCGTTTTTAAAGGAAAATGTTGATGTTTTAGAAAGTAAAGCCATAAATATCCTCTTAACGAAACTTAGAGACATGAATACTAATTGCAAAGATTTTAATTTTTTTGGTGACCGTTTGATGAGAATTTTAGCAGAAGAAGCATTAGCAAGATTACCTACAGTCACAGATGGTAGTGTAGAAACACCATGTGGTAATTGTGATGGTATAATGGAAGGCGACTTAAATAAATTATGCATTGTGTCCATTCCACGCTCAGGGGATATCTTGCAAGAAGCTGTGCGACAAATATGCCCTGGTGTTGGAATTGGTAAAATTTTAATTCAGCGTAACGAAGAAACAACAGAGAAGACGGCTGTTTTATATTATAAAAAACTTCCTAAGTACATCTCGAAATGTCATGTGATACTAGTGGATCCCATGTTAGCAACTGCTGGCAGTGCGAAGAGAGCTATTAAGGTTCTAATAGAGGAAGGTGTTGAAGAGCATCATATTTCATTCATTAACCTTATATGCTGTCCTGAAGGCCTGAAGAATCTCTATGATGCTTACCCAAAGATCAAAATTGTAACATGCTGTATTGACAAATGTCTTGATAAGAATAAGTTTATTGTACCAGGGTTAGGAGACTATGGAGATAGATATTATGGCACTGTTTAAATTTTTTGATTTTAAAGTATACTGTTTTTCTGATAAATTAATTTTTATATAGTTTTATATAGAGTGATATAAAAAATATTTTTATGCTGTTAGGGTTAAATTATTAAGGGTTTATTTTAAGGCATATTTACAGAAATATACCAATAAACTTATTTGAAGTAATGACATACATTGACAGTTGACATTTCAACAGATTTCGATTTTAAACAGGGATGACCTTCATATATCATGCAATGTTTTTAAATTTCTGTATCATCCCTATTTGGTATCTTGAAACCATTAAGTATGGACAACAAAGCTATTAGAAATAGTGACCTATATATGAGACTTTTAAGGTGTCACATGGTATTATTTTAATTTTGTAACAGGTTGTATTGATGGAATACATCATTTCGTAACTATAGATCCAAAAAAATATAAAACTTAAAGAAGCAACAGTGTTATAGTAGCTTCAAGAAAGACACGTGACACCATGAAAGTTTCAAATCAACTTATTTTTATGGAATTTTTATGATTATTTTCTATCGGAATGAAATTTATAATCTAAATGAATATTATTTTATGTAAAATAATAACTGAATAAGCTTTCGTTTTAATATACCCTGACCTAATACACGCTAATTTAAGCACTTTTCTGTGTCTTTCGCTTTTACTGTTTTACATGGTAACAAGGCACAACTTCATCTTGAGATAATCTGTCACAAGAAGAGGTTACGTTGGAGGCTCCATTTAAATCTTTATCGATTGCAAATTCTCTCAATTCATCTTTAGCATTATTTTCTTTCATTGAAACTACAGACCATAAATAAAATGTGTTTCGTATGGAGGTAAAACATGACTTTTTTTTTCGAAAAAATCAATCTTAATAAGAACGGTATTGAAGATCTTTAGTGTATAATGTTACAGAGTTTTTGTCATAATCAGGACACGTTTATTGTTATTGCTTGGAGCAGTAATAATCAGTATAAAAAGTAGAAAAGCAGCTATGCACTCTTCAGTAATTTTTACATGATGTGATAACCGGACTTGGTGGATAACGACGGCGCCCGTGACGACACAAGAAGAAGACAGTGTTGAAACTCCAAGTCACTGATGGTGGTACGTACGATAACTATATTTTCAGATAAAGAACGAAGTTGACAAGAATGCATTTTAGTTGATGGATAAGGAGAATTATAAACAAACGAATTGGCATTTTCTTCATCTGACTGTTTTAAGAATCCCTCGGTTTTAAAATTTAAATCTCTAAGTTTGGTGACTTAACACAAAATCCCATAAAATTGATATAATGGTGTGACAGCAACCGGCCCATAGTCTCCAGGATATCCTAAATCAGTTTTTTAGATTCTTTTGAAATGCAAAATTAGTTGTTAGGTGATGAAGTAATGGAAATTTTGAATTTTTGGTTTGTAAGAGCTTCTTTTAAAATAATGGAAAATAAGCAGTTTCTTTATATTTAAAAAAATAAACTTAAAACTAAGGCAATTAAAATTTCAACTTTAACCATTTTTTCACCCAGAATTAAATTGTTAAAAACAATAATGTCAGAAAATAAATATATAAGTCTAGGAAATATTATTCAGAATGATAAAATTGGTTTTATTTTTATCTAAAAACAGTAAAGTACAATCTAAAAGCGCTACATTGTTTTTTTTATAAAGAACGACTGAAGCTAGACAAGTGTAGGAATATCTAAACATGCTGTCAGCGGGATGAGCTTGTTACACAAAGAAGAGAATGTGCGGAGTTACATCAATGAGGTAAAAGAATATTATTAAATACTACTTCATCGAAATATTTCAGCCTCGCTCCAGAATAAATTATTTATTTTAAAAATTGCATATAAAAAATTCTTCGTTGTTTAAACTTATCTCATGAAATTAATATAGTTAATTAAATTTCTATTTTCATAGTATGTCAAAACCTTTCATTGTCAAAGAACTTTCATTCCTCTAATAAAATACTCTGAATTTAAACAATCCGTTGTTATGGTCACTCATAAAAACACTCGTGTAGATAAGATTTTTTTAATGACATGAAAAATTCTTTTTTATAAAAAATTTACATTATTAAAATGCTTTTGCAAGCTTTTGTGCTCGATGAGAAAAAGTATAAAAAATTAAACCATATTAATTTTTTCTGTCGTCAGCAAAGAATAATAAAAAATATAGGACTGGGAATAATTTTAAATAGCTCAATTGAAATTGTTTTGTCAATATTTTAATAGGAGGGGAAATCATCAATTATTGTCAAATCGTTAACTATGATGATTTGCAGATAAAAAATAATGTTAGTAGCAAATATGACTCGCAATATTCATGATATAGTGAGTCAGAAAAAAAACGAAACTCGCAAGTTTCAAAACTCTGTCATACAAATACAAGAGCGAGCTTTTACTCAGTGGTGTAATTTGTTTTTAAAATCGAAAGGTTTCGAAATCGACAGCTTAGCTGAGTTACATGATGGTATTTTTATTATTGTACTGCTCGAGATTGTTAGTGGAAAGAACTTATATGAAACAGAGAGTGTTGATAATAACAATGAGGGGGAAGACACGAAAAACTGGAACATTATTTCGAAACATTTAGAAGAAGAAAGAATTAGGATACCACAAGCTCCAGGTATATGGTTTGTTTTTATTGAATATTAATGACACACTTCAACTATAAATACGTTTTTAAAGTTTTTATTTGCCAAAAATATGTTTTATAAAAATGGCTTCTACGCAGGAGAGACACATTATCAATCGGCTGAATCGTTAATGGTTAACGAGAAATGTATCGTCTTGTTTAAACTGAGGCACAAATGAGATTAAATTAATGATGGTTACTTATTATGATCTTATTACAGTAATTGCACCGTTGTGTGTGCCCTTGAAGCAAGCACCCTCATAGCACATGTTGTGTGTGCCCAATTATGGTAATCAATTATAGGTGACCGAAATAGATCCGATTGGCCCATGTTTTTTGTGTCAATTAATCAGACTTAAATTTTTATATGTGGAGACATGATCATATCATCATTATTGTAAAAGTTTTTTATAGAATTATAAATCTTATAAATAATCTAAATTACAGTGTAGGTCATAAATCTATTGCCATATTTCATTGCCATATTTCACAAATAATTTTTTCTTATTTATTGCGTGCATAAAATTTCTATCGAAAAGAATAACAATTTTAAGACAAAAATTATTTTTCTAAACTATCCGCTTATTAAAATCATCATTAAAAAACTTTTTAAATTAATTGACCTATTCAAACCAATTTACTCAAAATGTTACGGTTACCGAGGAGTGAGCGAGAATGTTTTCACCTGTAATTAGTTTTTTTTCTTCGAATATCAATGGAATTAAGAAAATATGAAGTTATTCAAACTTGAACTGAAACTAAGATCGGTTGTCATGTTTAGATCACATGTTTAGATAATACTGAACAGTTAAGAAATACATATTTAATTACTATATGATATCAGAAAAGTCTTAGTTGCATCTCGATATATATATACTACGAAGAGATGTTTTGATAAGTCGACATCTACCCGTTCAACCTTTTTTTGTATTAATTAGGCTCTGGAATTAACATGACAAAATCATGAGGTATCTCCAGGATATAACATGAACAAGCCTCTAGGTGAAAACATGAGGAAACCTCTAGGTCAAAGCATGAGGAAACCTCTAGGTCAAAGCATGAGGAAGCCTCTAGGTCAAAGCATGAGGAAGCCTCTAGGTCAAAACATGAGGAAGCCTCTAGGTCAAAGCATGAGGAAGCATCTAGGTGAAAAC